>JAJMDB010000036.1:0-70904 GCA_030573315.1 Osmozyma mogii
AAAAAAAAAAAAAAAAAAAAAAAAAAAAAAAAAAAGGAAAAAGTAAATGAGAATTCAATAATCCAACAAACGCAACAATGAGCCAGGGCTTCGTGTGTCACGCCAGGTGTGGCAGCCGTCCAGAAGGCGCATAACCTCGTTCAGATCTGGAACCCAGTAAAAGCCGCGAAAAGCCTGGCTTCCGCAACAACAGGCTAAAGTTGCAAGTGGCGACGAGCTGGAGGAGGACAGCAGTGTAGGAACCACGTAGAAACAGCTACAACTACAGCTTTGTTTACTAAATCCCGTTCATCTATAAAACACCAGCTCCTGCCTGCGGAGCACCTAAATGATGTTGGTGGACAACAAGTCCAGGGAGAAACCTGCGGAGAAGTCCATCGTGCCTGGTTGCTCGTCGACAATATCATCCCCCAAGCCTGCACCCAATGCGGTCCCGCCGACAAGATCCAAGCCATTACCGGGTGCAAACAAGTCGGAAAAGTTAGTGAAGGCCATGTCCTGGGCCTCCTGAGGCATTGCAGAGCACACCGGCATTTGGGCCAGCAAGTCCTGCATGGGCACGGGCTGCATCATGGACGAGGCGAGATCGTTGTCCATGGGGATGTTGTTTGCAGTGTGCTGGGGCGAAATGTAGGACATCGGCTGCTGCCTTTGTGGGAAAAGCGTGTAGGGGCTAGCCAAGTCGTCATTCCTGGCAAAGTCCAAGCGGAGAGCGTCCGCCTCATCGAGAGCATATGCTGGCCCAGCGAGCGGCGTAGCCGATGTGGGGGTGGCGTAGGGGTATGCTTGTTGCGGGCCCATTCTCCTGGGCAGCGGAGCTTCGTCCACATCCGGTCTGACCCTCTTTTTTGGCGAGTTCGGCAGCACACTGCACACAGATGATGCGGTTCTCGAGGAGAGAGAGAGATCCAGCTCGGAAGGGGTCAGACGGGTCTCAGACGGCCATTGCACCGTGGGGTACTCAGGTATGCGACCAGTGTTGTTATGGTGGACATGATTCATGTTCAGAGCAGCCACACTATGCTTGTAGCCCCTGCTGTCGTCCTGGAGGTACTCCCAGCACTTGTCTCCGTAAGTCTTTGGCGTCAAGCCGGTCACAGACTTGAACACTCTGTGGAAGTGCCATGCGGAGAGCTTAGACTTGGCTGCAAGTTCCTTGAAGCCCAACACTCCACCTCTTCTCTTTCTCTTCTTCTTTCCGGGAGCAGAAGCAGGTCCTTCGTCGGAAGAAGCTGAGTTAGAGTTGGGCAGCGATGGTCCCATAATAGACATGGCTGCGGCAAGAGCAAGGTGGCGGCAGGCCAAGTCAACCAAGCGGTAGTGCTCGGAGTTATTTTTGAGCGAAGATCCTTCACCGATGCCCAGCACCGATTGGCGTCTTTTGATCATGTCTTTGGTTTCATCATCATCATCAAAAGATGGCAAAGTAAAGCCAATCAGTGCATTCACGTCTGTGATGGTCTGGATCAAAAGAGTAGTGTCAATGCCACTAGTGGAGGTTGGGTCGCAGCTTTCGCAGGACAAGAAGCCGTGCTCAATGGCTTGGGCGGCCGATTTGGTAAAGGACACCTCGGATCTCAATTCGATAATTGGGTAGGCCTCACAGTTTGGGCGGCAAAATCTCTTGTTGACCTTGTTGCAAACGAAAAAGGAGTTTGCTGCAAGCGGGTCCAGGAATTGGTATGCGTTCCACTTGGCCGAGTCTGTTGAGTAGGGCATTGTATCTCGTGAAGTGGCAGTGAGAACAAAGTAAGCGCTCTGATGGAGCTTGTCTTATGAGTACAGAAGGGTGGGGTCACTGGAATTAAAAAAGTGAGCTTCCACTGGTCTGATCTCAACTTGTTGGTATTATGTTGATGGAAGAATTTCTGATTCTGGATTTGGAAGGAGGGTGGCGGTGTATTTATAATGGAATTCAGCGATGTTGGGGGGGGCGAAAGGGAACATCGGTGCGTGAGCGAAGCTGTGCTTGGCCCGTAGAGACGCATGCAAGTCAACCCCTAGGTTATGAAAAGACGCTGATGGTGTTGTGTGCATAACTGCGCTCTAGTGCATCATGCGTAGAAGCGTATACGCGGAGATGAGTAAATTCTTGTCTCACTTTGCGGTATTCCAGCGGACCCTAATTGCCTGTCGAGATACCGCTTTGGTCTTCCCGGTGCGGGACGAATGATAGTTGAGACTAAAAATGTAGCCGGGAGTTTAGTCTCATCAATTTTGCCATTGATTGAAAACGAAACCGACAATTCCGAGCGTCAAGGCGGAGTCTTGGGCAAACTACGACCCTAGCTTCCGCTGCAGGTATTTGGCTAGTGCAGTTATTAGGCGCTTGCGGTGCGTGTGCATAAGTATCTTGTCAGTACTCACCAGGTATGTACAGGTCAAAGAGAGGGAATGTACAGGGATAACTCGACTTAGGAAGTCATACGTTTTGGAAGCTGACCTGCGTGGAATTGTGAGGGTTATAAGAGTATAAGTTATGTACCAGAAAGCTGACATCCTGTGAATTTGATTAGGTGTTAATCACACAATTTTCTTTTCTCTTTACGGTCCCGCTCTTCAACTTTTTGCACACAGCTTCACCATGTAGAATCTTTCGTGGCAACCTTATTTACCGATGCTTTGGTCTACCTGGGCATGTGACGAGCGACTCGACTGTACCCTATTCTAGAAGCATCGGCTAAAATGTCAGACAGCTTTAAAGGTCAAAACGCCGCCACTTTGGTTGTTTCTTTTATTCTGGAAACACTGAAATGGGTGCTAGCTGAACAATAATTCATGGATAATAGCATGAGTTGTGGAATAGGCCCTCGGACTAATTTGTCCTCGGCAATCTGGTATTGACACTGCCGATGCAACAGCAAATGAACTGTCGACTAGAGTTCTAGTTGCCATACAAAAGCTAAACCACCTTCCCTTCTCAGTAACCAGTCAAGGTGGTGATGATGCAATTCAATTATCCGCTGAGTGATTGCTGTAACCTGTAAGATCGCCGCCGCCGAGATCGAGCATCTAGACATAACAAATTAGAGATGCAAAGACCTGACGCCTGCAATGCAAAAGTGCCAAAACACTTATCTTATTTCTCATAGAAGCACCCAACGGACTTAATTTGCCGCCCGGAACAGAAGTGTAGAAAAGCAATCGGAATCAGTCTCCGCTTCTGGTTACGATATCAAATGACGGCTACGAAAAGGCCACAAAAACGGCATAAAAAGGGTGAAAAAAAAAAAAAAAAAAAAAAAAAAAAAAAAAAAAAAAGGAAAAGCGGGCCTCATCATACACGGCTTCAAGGTGAAACACAAAGAAGACCCCACAAGTTACCAGATTGACCGAATTAGTGCGATGAGATTGCATGAAAGGGACGATCATCGTGGACGGCGGTTAACACAGTTGGAATTCGCCTCATCATTTCGCTTTTGCGCGCACAGTAGGCAAAACATCACATACTTAATGTGCAAAACAAGTAGGGCGAAGAGAAGGTGCTAGAGGTTTTGCATAGAATAGCACGCCATTTGTGTTAAACAGGCGGCTGATGAATAGCCCACCAGGCGTTCGATTTTGCACTTAAAAATACAACCAATAGCTGAATGACTTTCCTTATTTACATTGGGTAACCTCAAAATGAAAATAAAAGTAAAAAACTAAAGCTTAGTATCTAGGCAAACGGCGCATGAGTGCGGACATAAACACCGATGCCACTAAGTTGAAAGATACGTTGGCAACGGATTCTCGGAGAAAACACCTTTTTCGGGTTGTTGTAGAAAATTCCTGCGGATGATGCGTCATTTCCATGCAGTGGATGCTAGCTGCGCTTCGAAAAAATTTCTGTGCGGATGCCAGGTCAGTTCCATCTCAGCGAGTTATGGACCATGTCAACGTGACTACAGAAGTTCTCGAGTAATTCTTCCCTGGAATGAAGAGCAGTTGACCCCAGAAATAAGAATGCTGACCGGCTCACCTCAAAGATACGGAGGCCCTGCCCGGCTACTATTACCTCTGCAAACTCTTGTTCAGGCTGATATGCGCGGCGGAAGTGACGTGGCGCGGGCGAAGCCAGACAGAGGACACGCTGAGCAAAAAGAAAAAAAAAAAAAAAAAAAAAGTGCATTCCCATTTAGCTGTTTTCTTTTTCTTGTCTCTTGGTGCTTTTGCCGGCGATCTCCCTTCTCCTCCGCAAATCGGATTCACACCCGAGAATCAATTCCTGTCAGCGAAAAAATTAGCATATCGTAGAACCCTTTAGTAAACCTTGTGTTTCAATGCTTTGTTCGAGGTCCAGCCATAGTTGCTGAGCGGTTTAAGGTGTAGCGCTAATTCTAAAATGTTGTGATAGTGAACAGTGCATAAAAGTGAAACACTTGTGGCGAGTTGAGGTGGTTATTTTTAGAGGAGGACCCGTGCATGGACTATCAGCAGGTGGCAAAAGTTTCCTGCCGGTAGTGTATTTACATCAGCCTGCTCTATTCTCTCGCTTCGATGTTGACAGCCGCTGCGGCCTTCTCCAAATTTGAGAGGGAATAGAAGTTGTGTTGGTCGAATATAGACATGGCCTGTACACAATTCACGAAGAGGTCACAGCCGGAAACACTTCGTGAATGCGCTTATGCAAGCTGGTCTCTATTCGGACTGAAGGCCTACGCTCCGCGGTTCTCCTACATCACCGGCGTGAAGGGCAAAGCACCATTGCTGTTTCTAAGCAAAACACACATCCTTCTCGTCCATCGTCCCTAGTTTTTAGGGCATGCGGGGTGAGGATTCCAGCCACACTTCATGCTCACGGCCTTATGTATGCTTTGTTTTAGTCTCAAAACAGAACTCAGCGATGACATGTCTTGGATTCCTGCTTGACGCCCAAAATCACAACCATGGAAAAAGTCGCCCCACGTTTCCGTTAGTATGGGCCCGATGCCCAGCTTATCGTTGAAACATTTAAGATACACGTTCCCCATGCCAAACCGGTGATGTTATCTTACCATTCCAAATTAAGTTATTTTTTCGCCTCATCTAGTTTTGCGCTTCATAAGCGCACTTCTTTAACATTACTAAGACAATAAGATTTGGTGACTGTGCTGATCGATTGTCCTTTGTGGGCTAGTTAGACATATATTTACTGATTGTTGGTTCTCTTAAGTTAGTGACGCTTTAAGCTGTGGCTCCTTGTGTAGCTCATTCGTAAAAATCGAGTTGATTACCCGAACGGCTGTCGCAAATCCAACGCAAAGCTAATTGATAAAACACATGCTTCAATTGATAGCTAATTTCTGAGCAAATGTAATTACTCGAGAATTGGCAAACGGGCATGAATTCCGGAGCCCGATTGGGGATTCTCTAGGGGGCTTTCCGGGTTGTAAGAGGGGATGGGAAAAGCTAAAAGCGGTGAGGGCTCAAGAGTTTAGATGCTCATCAATTTGTGCATTGGACTTCCGAACAGGGTTACTCGTCCGCACTGGTAGTCTACGATTTTTGTTATGCCAAGAAGCACCCTTGTTTTGAGACATACCTTCGCACACCTCGACTTGCATACGGAACTCCAATACACAGCATTCCAGCATACGCTGAGCAAAGAAAGCTAAAAAGCAGGGACAATGCACCGCAGATTACTCGAGTAGAGTGCAGCGGGCGAGTTCTTTATGTAACTTTTAGAGAGACACTGGAACCCGATAAGGTTTCTGACTTCATTCTGGGACAATGTTCTGGACCACCACTGGAACCAAGGGGCTTCCGGGAATGCAAGCATTATGACTCCCGTCTCTTTTGTCTTTTAGATTCATTATTTGCTTGCTAAGAATTTGCTCTGTAAATGAAATGGCTTGGACTTCTGGTCTACGTTGATCCACGCTGAAGATGCCTGCTTTGTTGCTTAGGTTCTGCTGGACCACGGAGTTATCGACTGAAACGGAAGTCAAAAGTATGCCAGAATGTGCGAGTATGTGGAATTCGGGTTGCAGGCTTCAACGCACCATAATACAGAAGGCGGACCACATGTATGACAGGGCCCTCTCCCACTGCTTGCAGATCCGATCAACAAGAGACGTGCGGCTAGCACAATGGATAATATCTGCGGCCCTCTCTACAACCTGCTAGCCAAGTTAATAAATTGCGAGTTATTTTTATATCAGCCGATCCCGCGATTTCGGAACTCCGATGTGGGGCAGCTCACGGAAGACAGGGGGCGAATATTCCATGCAGGCCACAGTGGCTATCAGAGGTATTGAGCTACATCCACATTTTTGTCGACCGGTCCACTTTTTCGAAAAAAGAAAAATAATTAAAAAAAGAAAAATTAATCTCCCTCGAAGTTCTGCAAGTAACAATCTCTCTTGCGTGTACCGATTGTTAGTTGTTCGTTTCTGGATATTTCGCCCCAAAAAGAAATACAACGGACCAATTCTTCTCTAACTGGTCATGATAAAGCCGTGCACCAGTTCTCATTGCCCCGTGCGCTATGCGTCGCGCGTTATCTCATGCTATTATTACTTTCTCACCCTTATTGTGTGCCCTTTATTTATTTGTTTTGTTGTACTCTCTTCTGGGTAAAAGATTTTTGTGCTGGAAGATACAATTAGTAAAGTTCTATTATTCTTTCATGCCGCGAAAGCCAAAGGCTGAGCCGATTAGAAATCGATCATCTTTTTCGGTGACTGTAGGAATCCTTGTTCCCTCTTAACCCCCCTTTCCCTTTACACAATTGCGTCCAGCATTCATCTAGACCATTAATACACCAAATTCAAGGGTTAGTAAGCTTAACTCGGAGTGCGGAATTTACTTCAAGGTTCTTAATAAGGGCGTTCAGAGCACCAACCCCCCTTGGACCAATTTTTTATGTGCTCGCAGGTGACGCAATTCCGCATAAATCATGCATATTCGCCTTTCTACATATGCGACCTAATATGTATAGAACGATTTCACAATTGTTGAGAGAAGAACAATCACCTGGGGCTTGACGTGGATTCCCTGCAACATATAATGCTTCGCCATGGATTCTAAATGCCATTGTCGGTATTGTTAATGATGAGCATATCTGGACTAAATAAGTAAGGTATTTATCTACTTGATCGACCGAGCATTGGGTGCACGTGAATTGGGGGAGAAAAAAAAGGAGTATGAAGCCTCGCATATTCTTTGGAGAGCCAATTATTTGGCATATTTCTGAAGAGCAACTGAGAAGAAGTTCTGGTCCTTTAACGGGAAAATAGAGTGCCAAATTTTGCGCAGCGAAGGTAATGCGCTGTTCCCTTATCCCATGTTCTATTATATATTCCGGGGCTATTACCTGGACCAATTTATTTTTGTGGTTACGAGCCCCGCTTTTGTACATCCTGCCCATATCTACGCACACGTCAAAAACGGTGAAATATTCGCAGAGATGGACGCCTCGGGATCGTGCAGTGCCGATCCGTGCGGACGCCAAGTCCGACCTCTGTTACACGAGTGGTCATTCTACATTCCTTGTCGCGATGCCACAGCTGTGAGTGCTTACAGCCTGCGATTAGCCAATGTTAGTCCTCCCCGCAACGCACCTTATGCCCTGTACTGGCTTCCAACAGTTGACTAATGCAAATCCTTATTTTCAAGCACCGATTAAGTTTTCTCGTGCGCTTGTACAATAGGACTGCAAAAATGTGCACACATAGAGACTGCACCAGACACCGCCTTCGGCTATTTCCCCTCTCATTAAGGAGAAGTCATGAGTGGTCGCTCAAGAAAGGGGGGCTGTCTACCATCACATAAATGGGTCTTTAATTACCAGAAAAAGAAAAGAATAAGAATTTTTTGTTCTAGTGCTTTTGCGTGTAGTCACGTTCAATGGCTGTTGACATAATGTGGCTTTTAACAAGGGGAAACTAAGTGTCAGAACAAAAACTCAATATTCATAGACTCAGAAGAGTTTAGACTACATGACTAACAAAATAACATCTAGAGCCATGCCAGCAAATAATCTTTTGTGGAGACGCCGTACAGAGTTTTGTGGAATTTTTTAGAAAAAGTTTTTTTTTTTTTTTTTTTCCGCGATAGTCCAGAATGTTTCACCTTACGGAGCACAGTAGCTCATCGTCTAAAATTCGAATTCTCAATTTCGTGTAGGAGCACCGATGATTTTGTTTTTTTTTATAGCATGTTTGACCTATGTTGCCTATCTTATCATAGATCAGAAGAATGTTGAGAAGATAATGGGGTTGAAGACCCTTCAAGATGAGCTCTCGGCTAAACGTCTGGAGGTTGAGGCTGTTCAAAAACTGCTTGAGCTGTCCAAGCATAAATACGCAGATTTGGAGAAGCAATTGAAGGAGACCCAGGAGAGAATCCAAACTGATAGTGACAAGAGCAAAGCACGTGAAACCACTATCAGAGATCATGAATCAAACATCAGTTTCCTCCAAAAACAGATCCAAGACACCGAGGAGAAGCTCAAGTCCTTGGAAAAGCTTAACACTTCTCTCAAGAAATCTAAGGATGACGCTGAACGAAGAGTTGAGCAGGTCCCCAAGGAAGCTGAGTCGCAGTACCAGTTCAACTTGGACGAGGAGTTGGCAAAGAGCATTACACCAAAGAACAACGAAATTGCCAAACTTGAGGCCAGTGTGAAGGCACTGAAGGAAGCTGAAGATGCTTCTGTTGCTCAAAAGCAGGAACTTCTTAAGAGTGTAGCTCCAGCTGCCGCATTGTTCGGGTTGACTTTAGACGAAACGAACATTGGTAATGCTATCGAACAACTTAAAGATATTGGATCCCAGGTCTCTGGTTGGGAGAATAACACGGGATTCAAAGAGATTATGGGCTGCTTAGATCACAAACCAGAAAGAAGAGTCCCATTCTTTGATGATAAATGGGTTGATGAACTCAAAAGACACCTTGCCGAAAGCAAATCCAGCCGTGGAAAGCTTTCCGAGGATTTTGCATCTGTCAAGGACTCCAATGCTTCTCTTGAAAGCAAGATTGCTGAACTTGAGCAGGAGCTGAAGTCCAACAAGGAAACCTCTGAGAGTCTCAAGTCCAGTTTTGAGGAATTGAAGCAAGAAAAGGCCACTTCCGAAGAAAGAAGTAAGCAAGAGCTCAGCAAGAGTGATGAGAAAATTGCTACTCTCGAAGAGCAGATCAAGGTGTTGAAGCAGGAGAAGGCCAATCTTGAGGAGAAAAACAAGCAAGAGCTTAGCAAGAGTGAAGAGCAAATTTCTAGTCTTGAACAGCAGATCACGGAGTTGGAGCAAGAAAAGGCTACTTCCGAAGAAGAACGTGAGCAGGAGCTCAGTAAGCGTGATGAACAGATCACCAGTCTTAATGAGCAGATCAAGACTCTTGAGCAAACCCACTCTGAAGAGATCTCAAAGCATACTATTAAAGCTAAGGAGTTGCAAGATCATGCAGACTCACACAAGAAGGATCTTGAGTCTTCCCAGGGTGAGCTTGCTGAGTTGAAGAAGAGGATCGAAGCTTCTGAAGCTACCATTAAGGAGAAGGAGAGCGAGGTGGAAAGCATCAAGGCAGCTCAAGCAACTGCACAAGAGGATATCCGTAAGGAGTTGCAGGAGAAGCTAGAGGAAGCTGAGAAGAAGAAATCCAAGCTTGAAGAGGAAAACAAGAGTGCAAACTCCAAGGCTGAAGAGGCTGCTAAGAAGATTGAGGAAGAGAAGCAAAAGGCTAACGAAGAGAAGAAGACCACCGAGGAGCTGCTTAAGAAGGCCCAAGATGAGAAGGACAAGTTGGAGGAGCAGCTGAAGAAATTGCGAGAGGAGAAGAGTAAGTTGGAGGAGGACAACTCCAAGGTGCAAGAAGAGTTGAAGAAGTTTGCAGAGGAGAAAACCAAGAGTGCACAAGCCTTGAAGGAGCTCGAGGAAAAGAACAAGAAACTCGAGGAGGAAACAAAGAAGCTTACAGAGGAGAACAAGAAGATCGAGGAAGAAAAGAAGAAGCTTCAAGAACAAGCCAACAACAAGGACGACGAGGAGGAACTTAAGAAGAAAGAAGAGGAGCTTAAGGTCTTAGATGCACAGTTGGCAGAAAACTCCGAAACCATCAAGCAGTTGGAAGACGAGGTTCTTGAAGGACAGCAGAGAGAAAAGAGTCTCGAGGAAAAAGCCGAGAAGCTCGAGAAACAAATCCAAGAGCTTGAAAGCCAAAAGTCCAAGTTGGCCGAGGCGGCCAAGAGTGACGGTCACAATGGAGAAGAGGCGCAAAAGCTACAAGAGAAGGTGAAGCATTTGGAGAAAACCATCGAGACACTCCGCAAAGTGATCGACAGTCTCCGGGAGCAGAACAAAAAGACATAGAGGGCTAATTTAATACAAGGAGAGCGGATTAGAGTGTAGACAAAAGAAGGTACCGCCAGATGAATCTGATTGATGTGACGTCACAGACCATCACTGGTGGATGCAAAGGGGCAGCAGGCGGGGGCGCCGGCATAGTCGATTTGCGCGCTGCGTCAGACTCGCTAAAAACGGATAGTTGCCTCCCCAAAACGGACCATTTGTGGAAAAAAATGCGGATTCACCAGCAAAACCACCCTGTTTTCGCCGCTGCCGCCGGCACCACCGGCATCTTGCTTTTTAGGCCAACCAGGCTGTCAATCGGAGGCACATGACAACTGTGCACCCCGATTGGTCAACAAATGAGATGCTATTATTACTTACTGCCCAGGGGTGCGTCCCCGAAACAGGCAACCGGATAAACATCCCACATTGACGGGGCTTCCGCCACTCTTCCGCTGCATCGGCTGTCCCGCCCTCCACTTCCGCTCCGGCCAGCGCCGCTATTTCCTGCTCTTTTTTCCCGGTGGGTAGCCTCTGGTGCTTTGTTTGCTAATTTGTAGTTCATGGGCGCCTCGGCCGTCTTGCTGCTTTTGCCTGTGTTCCACCTTGCAACGGAGGTGCATGCAGTGCGGTGGCATTTTGTCCTGTTGCTCTGCTGGGCGCTCCTGGCACGACGCTCAAACTGCCGTGTCGGAGAATCTTGCTGTCCGTCATTTTCTTCGCTTTGTTTCTTTTTCTCTCCTTCTACGATCTGCATTTGCGCCCAGTATTTTCGTGGCTTATTTCCGGGTATTTTTAGATACACATATATAGCTCTGTTTTCGCGGAACCTTGAAACTTCCACACTTGTTTTTGTTTCTATTTGGGTTTGCCTACACCTCGCATTCGTCTATTTGCCATCACCCTGGTGCATATTGTCCCATGTGCTGATTTAAACCAGCCTAGTCCCCTCGCCTTCGCCAGTTGTTGGATTTTCAAGATCCCGCTGTTTTCTTTTTTGAAACCTTAAACCATGGCCATCATCAAGGCTTCCTCCATATCAAAGCGGAAGTCCTTGAGAAGACCAAACTCCTCCACATCCCTATCGTCCCAGGGCACCGTTTCCCAGCAAAGACGCTCCTCGCTTTCGTCGAAAAGCCCGAAACCTGCCACCAGAGAGATGACCCAGACAAAGGAAACGACCACCACACCATCAAGGCTCTCCTCAAGCAGTACAAGAAGTTGGAGCTTGCCCTCTCCAAGTTCAACCTGAAGAGCAGCTCCATCACAAAGGCAAATATTCTCAGAACAACCCTCTTGCCCTTCTTGAGACTGCTGCCCGATCTTGATGTCATTTTCACACCCGGTCTGGACATAAGCCTCAGCTTCTGCTCAGTCAGCACTGCTGTCTTGGGAAAGTGGTGGTGCAGTCTTCTACACTCTCTTTCGTCATCTTCTCAACATCCTCATGTTTCTAGCACAGACAGAAATGCCTACTTGGAGTGCGTCTCCCGAATAATGGCCTTGCCTGAGTGGAACGCCGCTGACCACGACGCTTCCTCCCTGTTCATTCTTTGTCTCACTGATACTTTGGATTTCTGCATCCGCAAACTACTGTCCTTGAAGGTGGTGCCCATCTCCATCAGTGCATTCGTTGGGAAAGTCTTCGCTTACAGTTTTTACTACCTTCCTCATGTTTGCGATGCCTTGCTCTTCCTTTTGAATGTCAAGCTGTCTGAGGTGTCTCATCTCCTCTCCAAGCTCGACCTGCCCCTTTCAGAGGATGTTTTTGCTGCTAAGGAAGCATTTCCTTTGTCCGTCGCTCATCTTATTAATTTTACTGGTGTTTCTGGCCTCCCCAAGTGGAAACGTGCTGCTATCAACTCGGTACCCCCACCTAAACATCCAGTCAACGGTATCCGTGACCCTAGCGGCTCTTGGGTCCGCAGGTGGTCTAGCAGTGATAGTGATATCTTCAATTCTTTTTTCCGCCATTACATCAGCATTGCCGATCGTTTCTTGCGCAAGGGTCATGTTAACAGAGAATTGAACCCTGCCGTATTCCCCGGTTTTAATATCATCGTTAGTCATATTTTTCAGATCTTCTCCTTGTCTATCAACAGAATTCTGCAGAACCTCAACAAGCCGGATCCTGTTTCTTCGTCCATGCCTAGATCACAGGGCTATGCTCAGGCTAAGTCCTCCGTTACTGATGCCAGTATTAATCAGATTCCTGCATTTCCATTCAAACTGAATGACTCTAATTACCTTAGCATATTGAAACTTTTCAAAACGGGCCGTGACATCAGTTATGCCTGCATCCCCTGCGCTCATAATCTCTCCCGCTGCATGGACGACTTGTTGATTGTTATTGCTCGTTCGGTCCCAGTGTACGACAGCAACAAGAATGGCATTTTGCTCAATCTCCTCTACCTCCATTCAAACCATGTATTTGACACAACTGCTATCGACTGGGAGTTCTGGTTGGGCTGTGTCAGTCTCATGTTGACCAAGACGCACCACATTCAAATCATTCTTAAGAATTTTGCATTTCTTTTCAACGTCTGGGACAGGATACCCAGCTACTTGTGCAGAGCCGAACGGCCGCAAGACGTCTTTTACTTGGCGCACTGGCTTGTGGACCCAGGTGAAAGCGTTAAACTCAATTTCTCCAATTGGCTCACTTCTTCCAGCTCGTGGTTTGACTTCTTTCTACATTGGAATCCCATTGTTAGATCATACTATCTTCGACTTCTCAGCTGGAGAGTTATCGGTGTTAACAATTCCGAGACCTCATCCTCTTTGTTAACAACTAAGAGAGTCAAAGACAAGTTGAACATCATGTATTCTGCATTATTGCCTCATTGCGACGGACAGGAAATCCAAAATTTCTGTCCAGAGCACCCCATGGTGAACAGGAAAATCAGCATCATTCCATTAAACCCGAGCCAGAATCTTGGTCCAGCTTTATTTGCTACTAACGTTCCGGTTGCTCATACAAGTGACATGCGGAAAACTCACCCTTACGAAGTCTTCGATGAAGCAGTCTACTCATGTACGTCATTGCCAAGCTCTCCTGCTCAACAGAGTACAAGAACCGCAAGCGGGGATAATTCACCAAAAGCTCAAAAGAATATGTCCCTCATGACGTCATTGAGTAAGTTCTTCAAAAGCTTGTCGACAGATGATGACAGAGGGAGAGAGGATATAGCTATTGTTCCACCAAAGCTGCTCAATGATAGACGAAGCAAGACTCCAGTTTCATTGTCAAAGCTGAACTCCTACCTGTCCCTCACCACATCGCCACTGCTAAAGTCCAGAGCTTCCACTCCAAGTATAGTGTCACAGCAGTCGTCCATCAATTCGACCACTGACTTTTCTGCCAGCTCTTCTTTGACTTCTGATTCGGACTCTTCCATGTCTGATGTGATTGGCAGTTCCTCATCTTCTTCATCTAGCTCCTCGTCGTCATCCGAACCTCCAGAATTGTTTAAGGTTCCTCCAGAAATTGTTCCACCGCTCTTTAAGTTTGAGATTATTGTGGATCAGGAAAATTTGAGTAATAAGTTCACTGACATGCAAAAAGGCAATGGAAGAGAGTCTAACGGCAAATTCTATTTGAAAGACTGGCCGGCAATTTATACATACAAACCTCCGAAAGCTGTCAGAATCCCAAACATCCTGATCTACTTTAATCAAGATCTTTACAACAAAGTGTACATTGCGAACGACAATTTCTTAATGGATGAAGAGGTGTACGATGTTGATCAAGAAGAGGAGGAAAAGAAGTTCAAGCAAGAACTCCAGAAGCGGTTAGCAAAAGGATGTTCTTGGGCCCATATTGGCAGATCCATCAATGAGTGGAACTCTGTAGTGGAAGAGTTTGAGCTGTTCTTGTTCCGCAAAGTGGAGTCTGACTGGAACAACGCTCCGCTTGCCGCATTGGTTGACGAAAAAGTTTCAGAGAGTAAGGCTACCCTGTGCAACGAAGAAGACTACTTGCGCCAAATCATTCCATTCTTCCCCATTGACAGCTACACGGAGGCTAAAGTGCTCAACGCATCTTGAGTTAAACCTGAATTTCCTTTATTTCGTCTCATAATCACTCGTATAAATCATAGATCAGTCTATCGTGAGATATTCTGTTGCTTGGGGGTGCTTTCGGTTTGTTCCTCATCAGAAAACTTGTTGTAGAAGTACACCGTAGACATGCAGCAAGCAAAAGAGCTCACGCTCCAGAATATAAGCACACCAATGAAAAGACTGGTGAAGTAGTAGTTAACAAGGTAAAAGCGAATACCGTCCCACTCTATAACAAAGTCCAAAGTCGTTTTGGAAACATCTATAAGAATCGGGAAAATGTCGAGCAAGTCAAACTTGCTGGCTCCCGACTGCAACAGCTTGACAAGATCATTACCCTTCATGTAGAGGATTGGCAAATCCACATCGACATTCTTGAAAATGTTGACAAGTATAGGAGGCACCCAGTAGCGAAGATGGTAAGGTACCCAGTGGTTTTTGTCAACGTAGATGTATCTGGAGTCACAATTTATTAGAAAGCTGCTTTCGTAATTGGAAGTGGAGCCCAAACTAAATATGTATGGGATGAGGTGGTACGACTTCTCGATGTGGCAAACAGCCTTCAAGTTGAGTCTCACAGAAAAAAGCAAATCTGCGTGCCTCTTGAGAAAGTCAATTGCAGCAGGGGGATCAATTGCCGAGAAAGCAACCTTATCCAAAGCTAGCTTACTAGAGCTCAATTTGAAGTTTGTTGGGATGGCAAAGCGTTCCACGGGGACAAGCATCTTGTAGAAGTTCAAGTAAGTCACTATGGAGATCGGAAGCAAGATAGCCACGATTCCTGTAAACAAGGAGAACCCATAAAGAGACAGCCTTGTAAGGAAAAGGGACAATCTGAGGTATTTTGTGAGAATGGACATAAAGGAAATGGAAAGAACAAACTGGGGCTGTCAGACGGGGACAAACAAGCGCCCAATGAGGGGCTGTGTGCAGTGCCGGATGAACGTAAGAAGATAGTCATAGGAGTGCACGCAGCGCCGCGGACCAGCAGTGGCCCACTGCCACTGGCAAGTCACGTGGATTAGCTATTGACGACAGCTGCCCTCCGGAATGCGATTGGAAGGAAAATATTAATAATGCAAAAAAAGAAGCGAATGAATGCAAGTAAAGAGTGTAAGCTCCGGAGGCACAGTAATGTCCATACAGCAAGAGGTTAAGGTTAGTGGGTGGTGTGCCCACGGTGATATTTAAGACCGTTAAGGTTCTTGTAGCGTCTGCCGCATACCTCGCAGCGGTAGGGCTTGTCCTTCTCCATGCCAGCACCATCTAGGTAGGGAGTGTTGGACTCGGGATCGATGATGGAAAAAGTACCATCTTCGTTTTCCTTCAATGTCTGGTTCTGGTGGCCATGCAAGCGGTGGTACTTGAGGCCGTTCTGGTTTTTGTAGTTCTTGTCGCAGCCAATCACGGGGCACTTGAATGGCTTGTACTCCTCGTTTTCCATGACGTACAAGTGTCTGGCTGGGTCGTCGATGTACATGGCATCGGGGTTGTCCATGGATTGGTCGATCGAGCGGGGCTGGGCCGTATGTAGAGATGGGCCAGCAAGCAGAGACGACAGGTGGGGAGTCTGGGAGGAGCTGGCATGCAAAGCGCCGGGCAGGTCTGGGTGGGCCATTGTCAGCGTCGGAGACATTGTGCCAGGGGAAGTGAGCCCCAGGGCGTTCTGTGGCTGCAAGCTGAAATGCGACGCTGGGAGATGCAAGGACCCGTGAGGGCCGACGGCGTGGTTGTGGTGGTTGTTGAGAAAAACGTCAGTGGTGGAAACGGTTTCCATGACATTGTGAATGTTGTTCAAGTTGTTACGGGCTCTATGGGACGCAGTCACCATGTGTGCGTTGTGGTCCTGGGGCGGCGACGCCGAGATGTGGGCCTCCTCGTAGTGGCGTAGCAAGTCATGCAATGTAGGCAAGAGCTGTCCGCAGCACGAATAGTCCTTGCAGTAGTCTGCCTCCAAGTTGGGCAAGTACAGGGTGGTGTTTGGCGGCGACATGGCCATGGCGTGCGCGGAAGGAACATTGACACCCGAGTGGCCACTCAACCGGAACAGGCCACGTCTGGGGTTTATGAGGTTGAGGTTCTGATGGCTGTTCTGGTTTGAGTACATCATCACCTCGTCCTTAAGCCACAGGCCGATTGTGACAGAGCCCCACGAAACGCCACCCATTCCCTGCGAATGGGCAATCAGCTCACGGCGAAACCGCAGATTGTTGAAGATGGACGGTTGCCGCTGGTGGGTAATGTCGATCGGCTGGGGCACCGATAGAAAGTCCTGGCCGCCGTTCTCAGACAGCGAGGCGGCGTTGTCAAAAATGGAGGTATTGAACATGCAAAACTGGGGGATGGATTGCCACCGTGAGATAGCGAGTTCCTATAGAATGGGATGTAGCCGCGAGTCGGAGTAAGCGGAGCGGAGAAGAAGAGCAAGGAGAAAAGCGGGATCGCAGGCCTATCTTATCTTGAGACACAGCCAGAAGGAGGCGAGTTGAGATCCAGGAAATGGGAAGTACTTACACTGGGGATCCGCAACGGGTATCTGTAATTTGTCACCAGAACGGGATTTCTTTTTTCTTGGTGCGCGCACGCCAGCCTGCCGCCTCCTCAGCGAACAGGGAGCTGCCGGTATCTAATTTTAGACATGCGTTTGGCCGCTAGATCCCACGTCAAGGCCCCACATTGAGCACGCCACTTTTTCCCAGCGCAGCCGGGAACGGTGCCAGGTGCTTCCAGATGGGCGGGAGCGGTGGCGATTGCTCAGCGGCTGGGCTGGGTAAAAGTCGCAATGGCGGTCCAGATGGTCCTGGGGAGACATTTTGCTTGTTCAGGACTGCATACAGCGCAATAATGTCGTGTTAAGTGCTCGTTCTATCAACGCACATCTACAATTTGTGATTGGAACGTTGGTCTGTGCAGGTCGGGAGGCCATCCTAGGGTAAGGGGAAGGCTGAAGCAACGTATATAAACTAGGGGTTCCGTCGGTTTATAGTTTTAGCCCCGCGTGCTTGGTGGAGGCTAAATTTTCCTTTTATTGCGGCGGCTAGAGCTGGAGAAAAATAGATTAAATAGCACCTGCCCCTGAATGGGCACCCCTTCTTGTTTTCTTTTTTGCAGCCTGCTATATACGAGTCGGGGGCACAACACCCGCAGAAGCAGCCATTCTTTGTGGCTGATATTATTATGGTGGAACTCATGATTAGCATTATGCATGAGCCGAAGCGCTGGGTGTGTAGGCGCCACTGTGCCCATGCAGATCGGATGCTCCCAGTTCCGTTTTTTACGCACACCGGTGCCCGTGTTTACCCTGTGGTTAAGTCGTATCAGTATCCTTCCGCTGTAGATCTGTCTGCTGTCTTATTGCCGAGCCGCGACATTTCCCTGCAAGATACCTCTCGCCAGGTTTCACCTACCATATGTCCGTTCCACTCCGCGGGAACTGCCCGCTCCGAACGGGGCTCAGACCCATTGTTCTCCGCCCACATTTTCTTCTTCTCCCAGATCCTTTGTATTCCTGCCCCACCATTGTTCTTATTATGCGCCAACGGCTTGACTGTACCGTTCCTGGGAGCTCGCGTTTGTAGCACCGCCTTTTTCCGACATGTGGCTCAGATGTCATCTGCTTTAGCCGGCTTTTTGACCTTGTCTACGGCTTGGCTCCTACAACCCCTTGGCCATAAGGTGGCTTTATTATTCTCATCCTATTCCGGGGTGCCATCGGATGTCTTGTCCTTGCGCACGCATATAAATGTCGCGGCGATCTTGGAACAATAGAGTGTGCTAAACCGAACTTAATCCGGTTTAAGGTATCATGTGTCGCTCTCTACATGCAGCTGCTAGTTCTATGCGGGTCACATGTCTAGCCAGCAAGCAATCGCATAGACGGAGAGCGCTGCTGCAGCACGTGCATCTTCACGTGATACTGCACGTGTTTGTTGCGACTCCGGTTCGGACTAGCTCTTTTGCACCCACAACATTAATGGCCGTCTCTCGGTGCTGCTGCGAAATGTTGCAAGTCCAGATCTATACTAAACCGCCTCCAGGCTTTCGCTTATACCCCCAAAATGCTCATATTTCCTCATGAAATTGTCAATGAAATCTCCTCCCATCTTGACCAGCACGACAAGCTCCACTTAATGCTAACTTGTCGGTGGTTCTACTCTGGACTTTTACCCCGGCTATTCGAATCGGTCTTGTTAGATGCGTCTCCTCGGAACTTGCTTTATGGGAATCACAACTCTACCGTCATCCGTCGTCCTTATGCTTTAAAACGGTTTCTCCAGACTCTACAAGAAAATGAGGACAAGTGCCGTTTGGTGAAAGAAATAGTGGCCTCTAACGTTCTTCCAGACGTGTCTCCATATACTCTTCAGCAGCAGCTCAGCTATTTGCTTCCAAAGTTGCTCAATCTCAAGGTTCTACTTCTAGATCACCGGTTCCACCATGATCTCTGTTTCCGCAAAATAACCCTTCCTCCAGCTCTAGAGCAGCTCAAAGGGAACTTTAGTTTTGTCACTGGTAGTGTCTCCACTTTGGAGCTACTGAATGATGCCAAGACTCTAGAAAATACAGATTTGGCAAACTTCCCCGAGCTCAAGGTGCTCATAATATCCTCTTCTGCTCGGTCTTACCTTCCCAGGGCTGGTGACTTGGGCTTACTCTTTTTCAAAGGATCTTCGGTGCGGCTTGAAAAGTTAACCATTGACGGTATGACTCTCAGCTATAGAGATGCGGTGATCTTGGCAGAACAGAGTGACTTTTCAGCGTTGAAAAGCCTAACAATCAAGAACTGCAAGCATCAGCCGCACGATGAACTCTACTATTCCCATACGAGGCCTTCTCCTTCTAAAACGTTTTTAAGCGGATTGGAGGGATTGTGCTCTCTCTCCCTGCTAACTATAGAGCTTTCCGATCTCAATTCTCCTGACAGCATCTACGACTTTGTTGAAAGCCAGCAGCGCTTGAAAAGCTTGAGTCTCCTGTTGCTGGACGGCTCCGATACAAGCCGTCTAAACGCTTTCGTCCAAGACAGTTGCTTGGAGGAGATGTCCGTGCAATATGCATCCAACGAAAAGATATATCGCCAACGATTCTAGACATTATACAAATGATTCGTCGATTACGTGATCCGTTATGTATTGAGCTTTCGCTCAAGGTCTAGCTGTAATGTTATTTTTCTTTCTCCACCTCCTGCTTGAGCTTCTCCTTTCCTTTAGCCATGCACGTCTTGTATCTCTCCAATGCACGATTCCGGGCGAACTTGTGGTCAAGAATTGGCTTTGGGTAGCCGTTTTCCTCGGCTATGTTCCACTGGACACTGTCGTACGGGTTGTGCACCGTTTTGCTGCTGAGATCCTTCAACTCGGGAACCCATTTCTTGATGAAGTCACCGTTAGGATCAAATCTCTCAGACTGCGTCCATGGATTGAAGATACGGAAGTACGGTTGTGGGTCCACACCAGTGGATGCAGAGAAACCCCAACCACCGTTGTTGGATGCAAAATCAGCGTCCACCAACTGGGAAAGGAAGTAGCTTTCGCCCCATCTCCAATCCAAAAGAAGATCCTTGGCAAAAAACGATGCGACAATAAGACGGCCTCTGTTGTTCATGTGCCCAGTCTCCTTAAGACATCTCATGCAGGCGTCCACAACTGGGAATCCAGTTCTTCCTTCACACCACCGGAGATAGTGGTCCTTGTTGTACTCCCATTCTAGATCGGAGTACTCCAAGTGGAAGGGCTTGTACATGCAGATGTACGGCCAGTAGCACATGATGTGTTTGTAGAAGTCTCTCCATGACACTTGTCTGACCCACTCAGAGATACCTGGGGCCTCGGCCCCTTTGGACTCGTCCAACAATTCAGCGTTTGTGAGCTCGTACAAGATTCGTCTTGTGGAGATCGTTCCTGACGATATGTGCACCGACATGTGGGAGGTGGTGTTGTCTTGAAGCAGGTCACGGGTGGAGTCGTATGTTTTGATGTTTTGCGACTTGATGTACTTTCTCAAAGCATCAAGGGCGTCGTCTTCACCAATGAGTTTCCAGTATTTGTTGAACCTTTCTTCGTCAACCTTTATCGTGGGCAAACCATGGCCCTGTTCCATGAGCTCCTTGATGGAGTTTTCAAGTTTGGGTGGGTCAGGATACAAAAACTCACCCTTCTCGAGGTAGTTGTCGTTGACGTACTCAACCCATATTCTGTACCAGGGCGTGAAGACGGCAAACTGTGTGCCTTTAGACTTTGTCACCAATTCTCCCGGCTTCACCACACAACTGTCGTGGCAGGGCTGGAAGTTGATGCCTTTGTCCAAAGCCTTGTGCAACACATCGGTGATGAGTCTCAACTCGTCAACCTCGTACTCTAAGTTGGCAAACAAGTGAGAAACGTTGTACTTGCCGAGGAAGTCTAATATAGTGGGGGTAATTTCCTTTCTGGTGGCAGCGTTGACGGTGACAAATGGAATGTTCAACTTTTGCAACTTGGCATGCACTTTCTCCATACTGAGTTTACGATAGTGCATCTGGAACTTGGACTTGCCGTGGGCCTGGCTCATCTCCTTGCAGTTGAGCCAGAAGCACACCAATGGGAGATTGTGTTTTGCAGCCAACTCACCAGCCTTGGACAATGCATGGTTATCACTGACTCTGAAATCACGGACAAACCAGTGGGCAATGCAGTTTGCAGGTTTTATGGCGTCCCGCTTTTTCGATGTGGCCTCGATGGCTTTCTCGAGAATCACGTACGGCTTGTTTTTATCATCGGAGTACTTGGTGGCTGCTATTTTCGTGGGTAACTCCTTCGGGTAGAAGGCACTGGAGAAGTGCGGGAGTTGTTCGAGCTTCTGTTTCTTGGACATGTGGAGGATCTAGATTATGGTAGACGTCCGCAGATTCCAGCTACTTTCCTGCCGAGTTTGTCCAGGACCTGTTCCACTTTTATTGCTGGCCGTAATCGCTTGCGGTCATGTGACCAGCCGTTTTGCGAAAACAAAAGTGCCGTTACGGCGAATATCAGTTGCTTTTTCCGCACAAGCCGTTCGTATCGGTGCGGCGAGAATCTGTGCTTCTCTTTGCCACGGGGTGCAGATACTGGACACCTTTGACCTGGCATGCACCAATTTCGTTCAAATTAGTCATGCGAATGAAGGGTGGGGGTGCCGAGTTTCGGAGTCGGACTTTCGGAACCGGCCATAACGGTTACGCGGCTGGTATAGTTTGCCGCTGGACCCTTTTAGCCATATCGTAAAGCACGTGTGCTCTAGCTGGCTATTTTCTGTTCTCGTAATCGAAAGCAGGCCCAAACAGTGCGACCGGCACACATTATGGTAGGAGAAGAAGACAAGAAGAAAAAAAGACAATAAAGGAAAAATAAAAAATAAAAAATAAAAAAGAGGAGAGCTTCGCTTGGCCTAGCACGCGGTTAATGTACTTTATCTCGCGATTGGCGTACTAAAGCGATGGCGCAGACAATCCTTTTTAGTGTTGATCTTTCAACGCGTCAAACCCGTGGCGGAACGAGGCTGAGTCGTTGTTTGGGTTTGACGGCCAAAGCGCTTTTTGGCCGGCTATGCCATCTAAACATCTAAAACACCAATGTTAGGCAAAATAAGGTCCAGCAACAGGCTGGCGTGGGAGTAATATCCCCAGCAAACATTTCCGCCAATCAGCGCTCAGCAAGAGCTGTTAGTAAGTCACGCCAGAAATCTGTCAAAGGTGCCGCCGTTATACCGCGCATGCATGGTCTGAGCGTCTTGCGCCTTGTTCACCCATCACCCCGGTACACCAAGACTAACCTAGTCCCCAGAATCATCTCAGCATTAAAATATGCGAGATCTGGGACCAAAAAAAAAAAAAAAAATTAAACATACAACCATCACGCCGGCCACCCAGAGAGAAAACTATTCAAAGTCGGCCACCGCATGAAGTTCAAGGCTCGTTTTGCATTTTTGTGTCTTGTTGCTTTGGTTTGTGGATCCATTTTCTTCTTCCCAACACAATCATTTGAATGTATTGAGTCCCAATCTGTGCTAGGGTCCCCGTTGTTTGACTCCTCCGGCTCTCAGGAAGAGCTGTGCCACTCTTACTTCCAGACACTAGCCGCCTTGGCGCCGCAGAATTCGCCGTCGTCACGCTTCAATTCCCTAGATTATATTCACAACCATATCGAGCACCTCCGTATCTTTACAAGATGCCACATTGAAAACGGCTTCAAATTGTCGCCACACAGCAGAGCTTTCCAGAAACAACTACTACCGGTGTTCACTGGCTTTCTTCCGAAACTGCATTTTTACCCTTCGGAGGGCCACAGAGCCGACAACGACCATCTGTTTCTTTACAACCATCTCCAGGCCTCCTCTGGCAGGGGCATTGTGATCAGCATTGATGACTCCGACGTTGGTCGGGCATGCAACCTTCTACGAGTTTTGAACTATTTAAAAAACCATCTTCCCGTGCAGTTTATTCACGCTGGTGAGCTCTCCCAGGGCTCAATCGCCCAGCTCGAGCTTTCTGCTTCTTCTCCGGGTATTCTTGGCGTGAAGCAGCAGATTTCTTTCATTGACGTTAGCTACTTCCTTACGCCGGGCTTTCTTGACGCCTACCAGGGCTACAACAGGAAGTGGTTTGCAGCCATTTTCAACACCTTCAAGGAAATGGTTCTTCTTGATGCAGACGCAGTGCCTTTCAAAAGACCTGATTACTTCTTCAACCTTGAGGGATACCAGAACACGGGTGCCTATTTCTTCCGTGACAGAGAGCTCCCGCAGAAATTGCCCAAATGGAAGCTAGACTTTTTGCATGGACTCTTCCCTAAAAAAAGGACGGCATTCGGTTTCTCGCTTGACATTGAAAGACATCACGGCAACAATTTCTTCCAATACGGAACTAAGCATGTCACCGAAAGTGGAGTTGTGGTGATGGACCGGTCTAAGCACTTTGCTGGTCTTGTATACCCGGTGATGCTACAGTATTTCCGCAAAACAGGAAAGTTACTCTACGGAGACAAAGACTGGTTTTGGATTGGGCAGCTTATTTCTGGAAACTCCAACTTTGAGCTCCACGACAATCCCGCTGGCGCAATAGGTATACTTAAGGATGGCAGCTCGATCTGCTCATCCCAAATTGCGCATTATGGGGCAAACTCACTTCTTTGGACCAACGGAGGCCTCACAAAATGTAAAAAGCTGACCTGGGTGAAGGATTTCTTCTGGTACTCGTCCAACAGGGTAGATTATCAGTCCATCGCAAGATTGAGGGAAAGCTACCTAAGTCCTATACGTGTTGAAAACTTGGTAATTCCGGCCACACTACAACAACTTAACGGACCAAACTACAATGGCACACTCATTTCACATTTCAACAAAAACTACAGCATGGGCTGCGGCGACATTTTCTACTGCGCCTCAGCAAAAGACGGCGGACAAGTAATTACTCTTGATCCTGACGAAAAAGCTCACGTGAACACCATCATTCAGATCTGGAACGGGATCGATGTCTTCGAGTAGCTTTCTAGCTGCTTTTCTTGAATCTTGCATTATTATCTAATTAGAATACATTAAAATATGAAAGGGTCCTGAAAGGACTGCACCGATAGAAGCGCCAAGAATATTGCGTGCATTGAGGTAGAAACTCTGACAGGCCCCGACTTCCTATTCACCTGGTGATTTTTAAGTGGAGAAAACGTGTAGTCTGGGTGGCTCCATCTACAAAATGTACTCAGCAATGTGTCTCGTCTTCAATGGCACATAGTCCTGACATGAACCATTGTGATATATAAACAGCTATTTTTAGATGCAGAGATGTACGTTGATCTACTTGGGTCTGTTCTTTCTCATTGACTTTTTTAATAAGCTGAGATTTAGTTTTTGTTAAGGCTGTTGGTCTAGCTCATTTAACTCGCCGTGCGCCACAATGCAGGGTTTGACACAAGGTTGCATACAGTATATGGAGATGAAAGCCAAAGTTGGCCTTTAAATCGACTAAAAAGGCCACTAAATCTAAAAAAAATTAAAAAGCATGATTAAGACACGGGTTTAAATTCTGAAGTTGACCAGTGGGAAGAAGTTTTAGCCCCAATCGAGCTAAAAGAAGGCAGTTTCCACAATAATAAAGCTAGGTGTTTCTAGCAGCATACTAAAACCTGGTACCATCAATAGCACACCAATTGTAGACCCAAGTCAAAATTTTTTAATTCCTCTGGCAAATTGGCTGAATCAGCCTTCAAGACTCGGAAGACATGGTTTCTCCCCAGCTTTTATCTGTATGCAATCACCAAGTAAGGCCGATTCCTGCCTTACACTATATTTCTTGCATAGCCACGGATACAAACCCATATATCTAAAACTAAAATGCTCTTAAAATCTATCATAGCAGAATACCTAGAACTTAAAGATTGAATATCACGCAACGTTCGACTGGTTGCATTTTGCAATGATGGCCAATGAGTAGCCGCAGTGGGAGCCACACGGATTTCGCGTTATCTTTCTGCAACATTACTTTTCTTCTACCCTTTGTTTCTGAAAATGGCTTTGGACGATGCTATTGTTGTAATTGGTGGCGGCACTTTCGGTCTTTCAACGGCACTTTATCTTGCAAGAAATGGCCACAAGAACGTTACTGTGATTGACCCAGAGAATGTCGTTTCAGAGCCCTCATACTTATCTGCGGGCAACGACATGAACAAGATAGTGCAATCGTCTTCTGACGACATTTTCTTGTCACATTTGTCGGTAGAAGCATTTTCGGCCTGGGAGAATGACCCAGTGTTTAAGAACTCTCTTCACGCCACAGGAATTGTCTACGGAGCATCTAACGACGAAGCCCGGGATAGCATTACCAGGAGATATGAGTTCTTGAAACAGCGTGGGGATAACGTGACCTGGTTGGCAGGCGCACGTGACTTCCTCCGCCAGCTCCACATGGAGCCTACTTCAGACACTCAGTTCCAAGACTGGATTGGGTTTTTCCAGCCTGATCAAGGCGGGTGGCTTTTTGCCAAGAAAGCTCTTTACGACGCTGCTCAAGAGTGCAAGAAGTTGGGAGTTAAGTTTTGCGCAGACAGTGCTGAGTCGCTTATTCTCAAAGACGGAACATGTAAAGGAGTCGAGACCAAAAACCTGGGTCCTGTGCATGCTGGAAAGACAATTGTGTGTGCTGGCGCTAATTCATACAAGTTTTTGGATTTCCACAACCAACTTTTGGCTAAATGCTGGACATTGGGCCATGTGCAGCTCACACAGGAAGAAGCAGACAAATTAAGAAAGATGCCCGTGTTATTGAACATTAATACTGGCTTCATCTTTGAGCCCGATATTAACAACCAGATCAAGGTGTGCAACGAGTTTCCTGGTTACACCCATTTCGACGGCAGCCAGTCTGTGCCTATTTACAAGAACGAGGTGCCAACAGAGGCCATTGAAGGCATGAGAGACTTTTTCCGTCTGACCTTGCCATACTTAGCTGACAGACCATTTGAGTTTGTGCGGATCTGCTGGTGCTCGGATACTCCCAACAGACAGTTTTTGATTTCGCTGCACCCAGAAGTTCCTGGCTTATCTTTGGGTTGCGGTGGTTCTGGCCAGGGCTTCAAGTATATGCCCATCATAGGAAAGTACATTGCCAACGTTGCTTTGGAAGGTGACAGTTATCTAGATGAGGAGAAGCGGGAAATGTGGAGATGGCGTCCTGAGACAGGGGAGCACAGGAATTTGAAGGATAACCAGGGTAGATGGGGTGGCAACAATCGTGTTGACGACCTTGGCAAGATCCACGACTGGTCTGACGGAAAGAAGGTCCACAAGGAGTCCAAGAAGTCCAAGAAGTCCAAGAAGTCCAAGGAGTCCATGTGCATGATTATGTAATCACTTTTGCCAGAAAACAATCTGTAGGTGTATCTACTACTTAGTGAAGGAACATGTTATCACTTATTTCTTATATTCAATAGAATAAAATGAAATTTAAACTATGCCAGTAAATTGTGGCCTTTATACTGCAGAATCCTGCTCATTAGAAGGTCCGCACCATTATTTTGCAACCATTTGAAAATTTATTAATTAAAAAACTATATGCGGAAGTCCTGACTTTTGTATCGTCTTGCTTAAATTTGAAATGGCTTTTGTGGCTGTGTTGACGTATTCAACTATTTAATAATTCGGTTTTTCTTCTTTACTTTTTTGCACTATCTCCATTTCCGCAGTTCAGTTGCAAAAGTGAACACCATTTCTGAAGAGAAAAAAAGATAACCAAATTTTACTCCCTTAAAGCTTAAATCTAAAAAAAAAAAAAATCAAGATTGAAATAATTCCTAACTAGGTGGCAGCCTTAATGGCAGAAGAATCAAGTCTTCTGTAACCACCGCATGCCCTGCACTCGGCTTGGAGCTTGCCAATCTGGATCTGTGCTTCCAATGGATCGGCAACCTCTTCTGGCTCTTCCCAGGAAAGATACTCGTTGGAATAGTTTGGAGCATAGTCTTGAGGCAAAATATCCAATCTTTTACCGTAGGCAGTAACTTTCCGCCAGTCACGATGAACATTGTACAAAGAATCCAGAAAGTAGGCAAAACAACGTTCAAACATTTTTGTGTTGAGACCACTAGCCATTTGTGGCTTGAAGTCAGCATATTCAGACCATCCCTCTTGGGGATGTGCAAGTACAAAGTCTGTAGCTTTCTTGAGGGCAGTCAAAATCTTGCGGACCTTCTCCGGGTTTTCTTTCAAGAACTCGTCATTGCAGATATAAAGGATAGTACAGAAACAGCAGCACCCAAGCTCAGCCAACTGGTCGATTCTGAGCATCTTTGCATCATCAGGGGACCTTCCTTGTTCTTTTAAGTACTCCTCCAACTCCACCTGCTGGATGCACTCAATACCAATTCCAGCATCAATCTTTCCTTCAATAATGTATTTGGCCACATTCATACCACATCTGACAGCAGTATAGTCATTTGGGGACATTCCAAAATGCTTGGTCAACTCATCCACCTGAATTTTGCCAAACTCCCCAACATACCCAATTCTTTTGCCCTTTAAGGATGTGAAGTCTTCAGTTATTCCACTGCCTTGTAAGTACAAAATTCCTGTAAAAGGCTCATCCAAGAGAGAGCCAACAGAAGTAACTGGAAATCCGCGTGCTTTGGCTGCAAGGGTGTGAACCATGGCCTTAAGTCCCATGTCAACTTTACCAGATCCAATCAATTGAGTGACATCAGAGGGATCAGAGGGCTCCAAAATAGAGACATCCACGCCTTCTTCTTTGAAGAAACCTCTTCTGAGTGCAGTAAAAATTGGAATATGGTATGGGGTTGCTTGCCAGTTAAGCAAAAAGCTAGTTTTGTCGGTAGCCATTGTGTAGTGATGTATAGCTCCTACAGTGGGTCTTTTTATACCTCTCTGGTTGCAAAAAATACCTCAATTGCCGGCATTATAAGCGAATTTTAGCTCCTAACTGTTTTTTCTGATCCCTCCTTGTTATTGCATTTTCCAATTGTATTTTCAATCTCCCTCATTGCTTTGCCGTGTAAGCGCATACAGTCTAGGCCAGTCTAAAGATATTTAGACAGGAACCAAAAAATAAAGAAAAATATATATCCATATATCAATTTTTTGATGAGTTCTACTACAGAGTTGAAACAGAAATATACATATCAATAGACGTAGCATCATTAAATCGTAAAACAGATACTGAGTCAGATAGGGAGAGAGCATCTCCATGACTCAAATTAAATACAGTGCCTTGCATGAAGGTACACAGACAATTCAGTAGGCCTTGTTATGAGCACTTCACCAATGTACTGACGAAAAGAGGCACACGTGCAGCTATGCGATTACAGTTCGCTTTACCCCTGGTCCAATTCTGTTGCATTTGACCACTCAATTAACCCAGTTTCTTGAACAAATTTGGTTTCTTCCACACAGTTAACCGGACCAATTTGTAAAGAGCCAAGCACGCAGCAACGTTGAAAATGATGTAAGCACAGAAAAAGCCAATGTTTCTCCATACGTATTTGTACTTGATGTTGATGGTCAAAAGATATTGATCTGCCACTGAGAACTGACAATATCCACATTTTTGAGTATTGTTTGGATCTTCCAAGTACCCACCAGCAGCTTTAACAAAATCCTTCATGTATTCCCCGCAAGTTTGACCCAGTGGCGGAGTGAAAAAGGCAAGCTCATTTTGGGCACAGCTGACTGATCTTTTATGCAAAAACGACCCAACAAGATTTTGAATAACGTATGTATAAGGACTAGCTTTGTTCATAAATGTCCAGAATCCAGGCATCAAATCCACAGGCTGCACAACACCGCAGAAACCAACTATGAATGAGAAGAAAAAGGATGCAAAAACAGCAGCGGACGAAATGTCTGGAGCAAAAAAGCAAACCATGAAAGCAAATGAAATATTGAATAGCTGCAAGAATATGACATTGCTCAAATAGAAAACGCCCGCATGTGGGCCCAGAGTGTCTGCTTTCGTGGGGAAGTATAAGGACACAAACAAAAGTGTACCTCCAGCAAACATATATGGGATTTCCGCCACATACATAGCAAGAACCATAAGCCACCATCTGTATGTCAGTGACATTCTCTCTCTGCCCTCAAATATTTCTCTCATTTGCATACATTGCTCCTGGATCTGATTCACAACGGGGGCAGACACAACCACAGATAAGAAAGCGCAAAACATACCATTTTGCATTCCTGTAGTAGTGTATTTCAAATCCCAGAAAGTAAAACCGATAAACAAACCAGCAAAAGTCATCAAAAAGATCTTAGACATGATGTAGTCAGGCTTTCTCCAGTATGTCTGAAAACACCTTCTGAGGAGAATTCCATACTGATAAAAAAATGGAGTAGCGTATGTGCTCTTCAATTCAGCAGACACAGCTTCCGTTTGTTTTTGTGTGCCTTCTTGAATAAGCTCTTCAACCTTTTCGTCTTCTTGTACCTTTTCAGGTGAATTCTGCCATATCTCAAACCAGTTCTCTTCGACAACAGCAGTAGCGCCTGCGCCAATGGCTTCTAATATATACTCCGCAGGATTTTCTGATTCGGTACACTTTCTTGCTCCATTTCTTTCAAAATAAGACAAGATTGTTTTCGAGCGGGGTCCGATATCACCAAAATATACCGTCTGGCCACCTTTTCTCAAAAGTAACAAGCGGTCGAATTCTTCAAAAAGCGTAGCTGAAGGCTGATGGATGGTACACAAAATGGATTGGCCAGCGTTAGCCAAAGATCTCAAAAGCGTCACAATGGACCACGCTGACTGGGAGTCTAAGCCTGAGGTAGGTTCATCAAGGAACAAAAGCAAAGATGGCTTAGCCACCAATTCCACTCCAATAGTCAACTTTTTCCGCTGCTCCACATTGAGACCAGAGCCAAGCTCTCCGACAATAGCATCAGCATACTCATTCATCTCTAGGACATCAATAATCTTGTCAACATATTCGGCCTTTTCGGAATCAGATACAGACTTCGGTCTCCGCAATTTGGCCGAGAAGAGTAGGGCCTCACGGACTGTGCTCTGAGCCAAGTGAATATCTTGCTGTTGAACATAGCCAGTTCTTCTTGAAAAAGAGATGTCCAAGGGTTTTCCGTTCACAAGGAATTCTCCAGTGACGGTTCCCATTTCGATTCTCTGGGCCAACGTGTTTAAAAGGGTCGTCTTTCCAGCACCAGATTCTCCCATCAAAGCAGTAAGCTTTCCAGGTACACAGTAGCCTGAAACGTCTTCCAAGAGCATTTTTTGCTCTCCGGCGTATGGAATGACATAGTCGACGTGTTTCCACACAAAAAGATCTTTAGATCGCAAGCCTTCCATGACCAGATCATCGGAAGATACGTTTTGGGTGGTATTTTCACCTGGGGCCTTTTCGATAGCGGCATCCTCATTTGAGCCACTCTCCTCACTGTCGTCCACTTTGCTTTCACCTGGCATCACAATGTTAGGGTTTTTGGCTCTTCCACGGAGGAAAAACAACCTGTCTATGCCACCTGAAACTGGCCTGACAACTTCGAAGCCAAGAGCTGCCCAGAAGACAAAGAATAAGAAGAACCCGATCACAATACCAAAGTTCCGCCACACATGCGTAAAACTGTACTCAAAGGCAACTTTCATGTACCGATCTCCGTCCACAGTAATCTGGTTGGGCATGGAACCTTTAAACCCGCAAACATTATTTTTGGAAGGATCGTAGCCAGGGCCATGAGGAACCAAATACTGGGGAGTACAAGGCATTTTTCTTCCGTGGAATTCGGTAGTGAGCATGGACTCGAACGAATAAAGAATAGGATTTATGTAGCCAATCCACCTAAACCACGGATGCATAGAAGGAGTCTGGATCATGAAAGACGAATACATCAAGGAAGCCAAAATCAAAACACCAGCAAATGCATTGGCTGCAGAGATGGTCTTGTTCCAAGCCGCCACAGCCTTAAAAAGAGAGCCCATGGCTAAGGATGTGAGGAAGGAAAACAACAAGTACACGAAAAAGCTCCCGGCTTCTCGTTTCAAATTTGCAAGGAAGTACATAATTAGGCAGTACGGGATGGCTATGACCAAGTTAGTTGGACTGGTGGAGATAACATCAGCAATGGCAAAGGCAGAAGGATGGTATAGTGAGTAGTTTCTCTGCTTCAAAAGAATGGGTCTCGCCATGAAGGAGTTCGACACCTCGGCAAGTCCCATCAAAGCCAAGTACAAAACTGTGAAGAAAATCACACCGCCTCTGGAGAAAGAGCCCGTAACATTGTTAGGCGTATTATAGTACAACGAGCCCACAATCAAACTCTGCAGAACAGCTGCAACAATTTGGATAATTGTGTAGGCTTTGCTACCCCAAAGGTTCTGGAAGGATCTTTTCAAATTGAGACGTAACTGCTCGAAGTAGTTGACTGTAAACACAGACCCGTCTCTTTCGAACTTCTGCTTTTGCTGTTTGACAGAACGAGAAAACTTTTCTTTGGTTTCGTCGGCCGACACAGACGCCTTTTTGGCAGCAATCTGTTCCTTCAATTTCTGGAACTGCGGAGATTTGAGCCAGTAGTCTTCAAACTCGTCTGCGGTCTGTGGGACACAGTTTTCATATCCAGGCTTGGTGAATCTTCCAATTGGGTCAGTGACAGCAGTGAGGAATTCAGCTGTGGTCTGCCTTGGTGGGCATTGCCAGCCCATTTCCTCAAAGTACAATTTAGCCTCACCAATAGGGCCAAAGTACACCTGCCTGCCTTTGTACAACACAGTCACCTTGTCGAAAGTATTGTAAATGTTTTCAGAAGCCTGGTACAAGGTGACAAAAGCAGTGCACTGTGTGAAGTTGGTGGAGGTCCGTATAGCCTGGGCGTATTCCAAAGCAGTAGAGGCATCAAGACCTCTGGTGGCATTATCCCAGCAGTAGAGGGCTCCCTGGCAAGCCATGGCCTCTGCAATTGATACCCTTTTTCTTTCACCTCCAGAGCACCCATGTACATACTCATCACCAACTTTGGTCTTGTATGCGTGGGTCAAGCCAAAAACAATGCCGAGCATGTCTCTCTGAAACTTTATGTACTCATGTCTGGAGAGCCCATTGACTCTGTTCTGAGGCATACGACACGCAATTGCAAAGTCCAAAGTTTGCTGGACCGTGAGATGTGGGAAATGGGTATCCAATTCTGGGCAGTAAATGAGGTCCTGTTTGAACTGGTGAATCATATCTTTTTGTTTAATTCCGTCGTACTCGATATCTCCATCGACCCCCGTGTAGGAGTGCAAGTCTGTTCCACTCAAGGCTTTCAAAAGTGTGGAGCACCCAGCTCCTGGCCGTCCAAGAGCCAACACCATTTCGCCGGCATCGGCCCATCCGTACATATCACGCAAAATGGCTCTTTTCGGTCTATTTCTAGACTCAGAAACACCTCTGTAAATCGTAAGTGGGAACTGAACAATGTCAGCCATTGTGGGCAAGTACGCATACAGCTGGTCCACACCATAGACAGACAAGTTTTCAAAAGTGACACCGGTAGTTCTCAAATGGACACCATTCTTCTCCGCTTGTTTCTTGTATGTGTGAAGAATCCTGCGCAAGTCGAACTCCAGCCTGTCCACAAGAAGACGGCCTTCTTCATATGTAAGTCTGGAGGGATCCTTGGTTAATGAGTTGCGTGCGGCAGCAGCCTTACTTTCCTCTTCCCCACCAAAGTATTCAATGGAGTCTTCTGCACTCATGTTGAATATTGATGAAATATGGTTATGGAGAGTAGTTCATAAACATTGCAATTTGCCACTAAAGAGACTATTTATGCTCCAGTTCAGAGTGAGCACAACCGCTTTCTGGGTGCGGCGCTACTAGTGCGGCTCTAACGGGCGAAAATAGCCGCTGCTGCGACATGCGTACGGGCGAAAGCTTATCTCCGTATTTGTGTGGAGAATCTCCACCCGCATCCGTCCGAAGGTTTCGTCCGTTGTTTTCCGTCTCCAAAAGGAAGTAAAATCAAAATACATGCAACAGAATAACTATGGTGGTTGGCGTTTCGTACCGTGTGACCTCGAATGGCTTCCACGTTCTGATTGTGTGCGTAATTTGAAGAATACGGGCGTGGGTTGCCAAGACTTCGTAGTCATGAGTGATCGACGAACTCTGTATTTAGCAGATCGTTAGTTTTTAGTTCAATGGCTGTGTGGCCCCTTTAGCGGCTTCACTGGCATAAATTATTTTTAGGAAGTGCTTAGTCCGGTTCTCGAAGCCCTGGTGCGTCTACATCTAGTAGTACAACGCAGATCTATTGCACGTGAGAGACAAGAAAGAAGAACACCATTATGGACTGCAGGTGTATTTGCAACAATGGCAGGGTCATGGGTAATAACTTCTAGCTCAATTGAGAGCCAAGCAAAAATAGAATATTAATAAATAAAAAAAAAAAAAAAAATTAGATGACGGGGTTATAACATCGCTTATGCAATCACAACGGGCTCGGGCTCTTGAACCCGTTGAACTTCCGGCCGGCGGCAAGAAACCGTTCACGCAATTGCTCCTCAAGTGACATTGGTCTAGGCTCACTGGTATCTTCCTTTGCCTCCTCCGGCATTGGGATCAAGAAAATCTTTCTCCGTTTCTTTGGTGGAGCAGCCGGGGCAATTGGGCCGTCCCTACCGTATTTGCTTCTCAATTGTTCATTTGTGAGGAAACGCAGGTCAGACGCTTTCGGAGAACCGGAACTGTTCTGATTGAGTCCTCGGATCGGAACAAGACTGCGTGGCTCTTGTTTAATCGAAACGGGATCAGCTCGTAGTATTTCTGGTGTGTCTTTTACAGCTGGACTTTCATTACCAGCCTCGTCACCGGACTGCTCAGAAACAAACAATTTCTGTGAGCTCATTTGGTTGGCCAGGAGCGGTTTTTGACCATCCTGGCTTTTCAGTCTTCCCTGAGATGAAGACGACTCGGAAGAAACAAGCACGTACTGCAGACTCTTAGACCCTGGAGGTTTTCTAAGAACAAGAGCTCTCTCGAGTACTTTGTTTGCAGGTGCCTTCTGTTCAGACTCTCTAGGCAGGGAAGGGATTGTGTGCTTTCTCATTTGCTGCTGCTGAGGAATGTCTTTGTTAGTTTTTTCTTTTTGAGATCCCGGTGGAGTTTCGATCACCACCGCTTCTTCCAGTGTAATTTCTTGTGGAGACGAAGAATTAACAACGACACCATCACTTTTTGGTACATTTTGTCTCTTCGGCTGTGGACTAGGGTTTGTTAACGTTTCTATGGCGATTCTTTTAGATATCTGCTCCCTTTTTTCCCACTCAGGTTCAGCCTTGATCTTGTAATTTATAGAAGCCAGCAGTGTCTCTGGTCTTTTCTTGAATGGAGACTTTGGACCCTTTTGAGGAGTAGAAAGAAGTTTTGCGGGCCCCTCAAAGCTTGATTGTGCGGTTTGCACCTCCTCCGAGTCTGTTGACTGGTAACCAGCAAACGTATTAGACGAAGCATTTTCAGGCTGATGATCAGGTATTTCGGAAGCCGGAGCCAGTGAGTCATTCTGGGACTGTTGAACTTCTATGACGGGAGATTTGGGAACTTCTACCTCTGGTTTACCCTTATCTTGGTCTGAGCTCAATGTGACTGGAGCTTGAGGCGGGGTTTCAGCTTCGGGTTTCCCATGTGCACCCAATGGCACAAATAACTCTGACTTCCTGTCCTTGCCGTTCCTAATGTCTCTTATTCTCTTTCGTTTCTCGGCTTTTCTCTTCTTGTTGAGCCTCCTTCTCTTTTTGATTGGATCTTCATCAGACAGGCTCTTTTCCGGCAAGATATTGCCAGAAACCTGTGTCACGTCCTCAGCCGAGCTCTCGTTCCGCTTAGAATCACTTCGTAGCTTCTCTTCCTGTTGTATCAAATCCCTCACTATCTCCTGCTCAGCTTCATTGTACGCTTCTTGTGCTCCTGAAAGCTCTTCCACTTGGTTTCTTGTAGCTGCTGAGGCGTTGGCTGGAACAGCGGGCTTATCGGGTGAATCTTCCATTTCTGATTCAGAGGATGGGTTTATTATGAGCTTTCTATCAGTCTGCACAAACCGCTTGTACCTCCTTTTCCTTTTTGTAGGAGAATTCTCAACCTTCTCAGGTTCCGACGGTAGCATCGGTTTTCTTATTGGAGTGCTTGATGCGTGTGGACCTTCTGGAAGACGAAGGTGGGTTTTCGGTAGTTGTTTAACTGGTTCTTGTGGCTCTGCATTTTTGGGTTTCTTTTCTTCGGATTCACTTCCGGATTCTAGTTCCTGCAAGATATTAGACGGTGTTTCATCTTCGTCAGACGCGTCTTGATCGTCGTTTGGGCCGTTTTTGGATTTAGCTAGAGCGGTGACAAAATCAAATACGGAAATATTCCCGTCTTTGGAGGTATCTTTTGATTTTTTGGTTCTATCATTGTCTTGTTTGAGGGGTGTTTCGGAGTTCTTCCGAGCTTCCGGTGCCCGCAACGAACTTCGTTTGAAAATTGGCCATAACTTCATGGCACGCTATTTCTGGTTAATTGTCTATGTACGTTTAAAGGATAAGCCTTGGAGATTATTTTGCAGCTTGTTGTGTTGGGTTGTTTTGGATCTGGCACACCGCGAATCTTTTGCTCAGATGACCACTTTGTCACTACGCGTTTCACACACTTTTTTCTTGTATTCGTTCTATTTTCATAAACATTTTCGTAACCTTTCCTCGAAATACTCGTCATCCCGATAAAATCACAACCTTGCATTTATCGTAGAGAACATCGTGGAATCTGTTGTCGTCGGCAATCTCGTGCCCAAACAAAAGCTCACGCTGCTCCTCCGTCAACACGTCAGTTGCAATGTTATTTTCATCCATAAAGTTGTCGTAGTCATCTTTCAAAAACAAATACACCCGACTAGGGTCCTCAGCGCCTTCTTCTTCGCTGCCCATGCCGAGCCTTCTCGCGAGCTTGATTTTTAAATCGTTGAGTTTCAAGTTGACCGGTAATAGCAAGACGAAAATGTCGTCCTCGTAGTAAAACTTAACCTTAACCTTGGAATGCTTGTTATCGAGACCACCTGCTGGAGCTGGAGAAGAGGATCTGCGGCCAGAAAGCTCCAGCGAGGATGTGTTTGAGTTGCGGCTTTGGGACTGGGCCTGAACACCCAGGTATTGGGACAATCTGTCATGCTGGTAGCCGGACTGCTGGTTGATTGGTTTGGAGGACCTCTTGGAGTTTCTGTCGTAAAATTCTCTATCAAATTCATTGTTCGTAAGTTCAAAGAGCCCCAAGACCTCCTCGGAGCGGGAGATGTGTGGGGGTAAGGCGATAAGGTTTCTTAAGTAGTAGTCGAGCTTTTCTCTTCTCAACTTGGAGATGGAGTCATTGACGTTGATGAGGGGACCGGGGATGGAAGGGATGATTCGCCTGGAGTTCTCGATCTTGCCAGCCTCGTAGGGGAACAACTCAAGGAGCTTCACCTGCAAGTCGTAGAAGTCCTGGTAGTACCTGTACAAGTGGCGGGTTTTGCCGTTGGATAAACGGGCGACAACGAGATACTGGTAGCGGCCCTGATCTAGGTGGTAGGAGTCGACGGAGGCCTCGACGATGGTGAGACTGGAGTTGAGGGATGCAGTCTTGTGGGGGTCGTTTCTCTGGAAGAACTGGGAGTCTATTGGGGCTGGAGGGTTGCTGTTAGAGATGTGACCCAAGGGGATGGTGGATGCCTGGTACTTTGCGGTTTTGTCCTTCCACTCCTCGACGGTGGGGATCTTGAACCTGCGGATGGTGGCGACCATGTCCTCATCCTCTGCGGCGGTCATGGAGTGCGGGTTGAAGACGTCGATGATCTTGACGTACAGAACGGGCACCAAGCCCGGGCCGCCCAATCTGTTGATGGGCTTTGCAATGAACCACTCGCACTCGTGGTGGGCGCAGATGACCAAGTTTTCGCCGGGCACAATGTCCAACTCGTCGTCACGCTCGGCACGGAAGTCGTAGAGGGTGACGGCGTATAGCGTTTGGGAAGGTTTTGGAGCTGGGGTGGAGAGTTTTGCAGTGATTGGGTTGGATTGCTCAATCTCGCCGCCGCCGACAGAGGCCTGGGAGGAGGCGTGGCGGCTACGGGTGAACACCTCAAAGTACAGCTTGGGCACCATACCGCGCTGGTTTGTCATTGGATTGGTTGCACTGTACCAACCGTCGGAGTCCAGCACGGAGTCAGGTTCTTCGCCGACGACATGGAAGAAATCGCCTCTTTCGAAGCTGAGCTCACCGGGGCCTTGTGCCTTGTAGTCGTACAGAGCTCTGATCACTTTGCTTGGTGTTTTCAACACGGAGTCGACCATGTCTATGCTGACGCTGCTGGAAGGCACACGGGAAATGGAGTGTTTCGGTGAGCTATGTGACAGCGAATTGGACAGGCGCTTTGATTTGCGGAACGACTTTATCATGCTTTAGGGGGGGAAGGTGTTAGAGAGCGATTCGCAATGGGAATAGTTCTTGTTGGTTCTGGGGGGTTTGGTTGATGGCGGATGGGGGGGAAATAAAGGTGGAGCTCCTTTGACTTTTTTTTTAATTCTTTTTTTGTCTGCCTGGAGTAGACCGCGCGCCTGGAGCACAGCACCATTTGCACCCAGCGGAGACCCGTACACCAGGGGGAGGTTGCCGAGGCGAGTTACTATTTTTGGGCGGGGCTGGGCCTGAGGTGCGGCTTTAGGGCGGCTAGTGCGTTTTACCGGGGGTCTTAAGTCCGAGTCCGAGGCCTGGAGGGCAAATCTCAGCCGGAGTAGGTCCGGTGGTTTGCAGATCAGCCAGTGTGCCTGGTGTCCCTTGAACGCGAAATGGCATTTTTTCTCGATTCGGTGTACAAATGAGGGCGTAGCCGTCCCTGCGCGGAGGCACACGTGACGGGCGTACAGGGCGGGCATGGTGCAGTATATTAGCGGTATGTACGGCGGGAGGGGGCACGTGAGCTAGCCCAAGTAGTCAAACTCGCCCTCAAAGTCAACGTACTCCTCCGGGGTCAAGTTGTAGCCCATGACGTCGTCGTCGGAGTCCAGGGCATGCGGGTTCTTCCGTCTGCGGCGCAGGCTCAGCCGCTTGGCCGCCTCGGTCTGCTCATACTGGCGGAACTTCGCAAGGTAGATCTTCAACGTCTCGGCGTAGTGCTCAAACCCCAACGTGAACATGGCCCAGAGGATATCCTCGCCGTTCAAGGTCTTGCGTTTCTCAAGCACACTCTTGTCGACGGCCTGTGACGTAATGAACAGGATGAACTCGCTGACGCACTCTTGCACGCATTCCTTAGATTCTTTAGATAACTTTGCGTGCGGAGGAAGCCCCTTTTTCATGACCCGGGCCACGTTGGCGATCGGGAGAAAACGGTCCTGCTCCTTGATCTCGTAGTCGCAGTTCCGGAGGTCGATGTCGGGCTCTTCTTCTTTGCTTTTCATCCGGCCGTTGCCGCCTACCGTGCGGGCTGCGCGGCCATATAAACAAAAGGCCAAAGTGCGAGCTTCGGCTTGTCAGCCGTGCGCACCCCATGGCCCGATTTCCTACAAGCAGTCCTGAAAAAGCGTCTTTATGTACATAGTTAGCCTGGAGGCAACTGGGAGGCGTCCACAATGTCGTTGGCGTCCGGCACGTCGTCGTCGGCCACAGAGTCCAATGGGGTCCGGGGCAACGCCATCATACCGGAACGGGCAATCTCCAAGATACCAAATGGCTGCAACAACAGAATGAACGATGTGATTCTCGAGGGCTTGGCACTCAACTCAACAATGACGTTGCGGTCGGAGATGTCCACCACCCGGCCTCCAAACTTGTCGGTGACGTTGGAGATGTGCTGCAAGTGCGTGTGCTTCTGTCTCAATGCCTCTGATGGAGCCAAGTTGCTTGGGTGGAACTCGGACTCCAGGGCACTCAAGTCCGGCACGCTCGATGCGTTGCTGGTGTTGGAGTTGTGTGCGGCAATCAACTCCTCAAAGTACTCCGGACCCAAGAGCGAAATACGGGCCAACAACAACTCTCTCTTGACAATCTCGGCGTTGGTGTAGTCCAACACAGCGTACACAGGCACCAAGTCCTCAATCTGTCTTCTGGCCTGCTCCACAACAGCGTCCTGTCCGCCCAAGCAGATGGTCATTCTCGACAAGTCCTTGACCTCGGTGTTGCACACCACCAACGAGTCGATGTTGAATCCTCTGGCGGCCAATGTTCCGGAAATCAGCGAAAGCACACCGGGCTCGTTCTGCACCAAGCAGTTGAGCACGTGCTGCTTACGTGGGGCCTTGCTGGGCAATGGTGTCTCGTAGAGAATCGACGACACCGCTGCGTCGGCGGACCAGTTGGGCACATCAAATGTCGGCAACGAAGGCCGTTTCTGGTTGCGGTGAAGCGTTTTGTAGGCAAGTGCCGACGTCGACGACGACAGCACCTTCTGCCTGATCTGGAGCAACCCTCTTGTTCCACTGCGAAGCATGGTGTAGATGCCAGGTTGCGTTGGGGTTTTTATCAGTAGTAGGTGATTCATACTTTTTCGGTGCGCAAACGACTTCCGGTGCCCCGCCCGGTACCGGTGCGCCCGCTGAAACCCACCGTGAGCAAGCCGGCCAAATTGGCAGTAAATGGATTAGCTGGAGAAGATGTTCTATTCTGTTTTCTGGTTCCTGTGGTGCTGCCTAAGTATGTGTATTTCATTTCGTGTGTGTGCTCCCCATCTGCACTACTTGTTGGCCGTAGTCTCATGATTCGGCTGTACAGACCTAGCCGTGTTGGCCTAGCAGTAGTGACTTCCCAACTTGTCTATTTATACTTCTACGCTTTTAGCATTTGTGTTGCGTAGTGGTCTCTCTACAATACCCAACAGACTGCGGAAGCTTTCTGCTTTACTCCGATCCGTAACAAACTTCCGCGGTAGACATCGGCACGGTTGACATTTTAAAAATACCAAACCTTGATTTATTGAATTGCTTGTTATTTTCCTGAAACTGTGATTTCAGAAGTTTAAAAGGGGTTTACATCCTGATGTATGTTTGATAATGGTAGAAATATCAGTACGCAGTTACTTGGGCCAGAACATAGACGTGCAAAATGCCATGAGTCGGACTTCAAATTAACAAATGAAACCATATTTCTAGAACCTATAGAGCAACTTTCCCCCGACTGAAATGCTAGAGTCTACAAAATCGGATCAACGAAATACTGCAAGTCTGTAGGACACGATCTGAGATCGTGATCTATAAAGTTTAGTACTGCAAATCTGGTCACGAGTTAACCACATTCCATTTTCTATTTTTGGGCGTTATTCTTTTCTTCCGTCCTCTTGTCTACTCCTGTTTGGTACTTTTGGAATATTTGTTGATCTTGTTGGGCTCTGTTCCAAGGTTGGCATCGGTCGTTTACGGTGCCGATGTGCCGTCCTGGTGGCAACGGAATTTGGTAGCACCCGATGTCGTAAAGTTATGCACAGTTTAGCCTCGCCAGACGGGTGCCATTACGCAACAGGAAACCCGTTGCATTCCTTTTTTTGTTAGCTTTGCCTCCTTAACTGCGCGCTTTTATTCTGGAAGGTGCTCCACTTCCCGTCAACAACAACCTCTTTTATATATCTCAAATCAATCTGGCCATCATGTCGGCTGCACTCATAAACAGATCTTTGACAAATGTTAGAACGGAGTTGGAGTTCTTACACGACTCCGAGGTGATTGACGAAAAGCTCATGAATGCTTTGATCCACGCTTTGCCCCAGAAGTACCAGAAGGACATGGAGCCCTGGAGCGTCGACAAGCTTGAGACCGGAGCTTCGGCTGACGACACTCTCTCCAAGCAGATGTCCCAGCACACGATCCAGGAGAAAATCCAGCCTCCCGCCAACCCGCCTGCTGCTCCGGTTCCTTCCAGAAAACTGCCTGCTGCTCCAATCGGCTACTGTAAGGCTCTCTACAGCTACGAGCCTCAGGAGCACGACGACTTGAAACTTGCCAAGGACGAAAAAGTCGCCGTGGTTGAGCACCTCTCTTCAGACTGGTGGATGGGCTACAAGCAGTCTGAGTCCCCAGACAAGGCTGGTGTGTTCCCCTCCAACTACGTGGTGGTCATCTCCGAGTCTGAGTTCTCCCACTCTGCAAGACCTGCTGCTCCACCTGCAAACGAAAAGGCTTCTTATGAACCAAAATCGGAAGAGAGAGCTTCCCCTGCTGCTCCTCCTTACGACCAGGTTGTGCCTCAGCCAACCTACAGCCCTTACCAGCCTCAGCAGAGCCCTTACCCGCCACATCAGCAAGCTATGCAGCCCCAACATTCCTATGGTGGCTACGCTCAGTTCCCTCCTCCTCCCACAAACTACTACCCTCAGCAGCAGCCTCAGCAGCAGCCTCAAGCTGTGCCCCAGGAACAAGCTCTGCTGCAAAGCCACCCCCACTTGAGGAAGTTTGGCAGCAAGTTTGGTAACGCAGCCATCTTCGGTGCCGGTGCAACCTTGGGTGGTGATCTTGTCAACTCTATTTTCTAAGCCTTTTACTCTGCATGCGTCTGTTTCGGATGCCCCACTTATGATTCTTTTAATATATCGCTGGAACGTTTTGATCATCAGTAGTATCTCATTCATCGTCAAGCTATGTACATACGGCAGCCTACTTTCTTGTGTCGACAACCGTGTTCAACAACAAGGTGTCGTTGTCCAAGAGGATTCTGTTTGGAGATCTGGCCAAGATGCGGGCAATCTCTCTGGCGGTGTCCAATCTCTTCAACTCCACGTAGTCCTTGGACTTCTTGATGGCGTCACCAATCAACTCGGCAGACTTGGCCTCACCGGCTGCCTTCACCACCAACTGCTGTTTCTCCTGGATTGCCTTGTCCACAACGAACTCGGCCTTCTGGGCATCCTGCTGGGCAATCTGCTTGGCTTCCACAGCAGCACTAAACTCAGGAGAGAAGGTCATGTAAGTCAACGACACATCGTCCAACAAAATGTTGAACTTGGAGGCACGACGCTTCAAGTTCTCCTTGACAAGACGGGACACCTTCTCTCTCTGGGTGATCAACTGAGAAGCGTTGAACTGGGCAATGACCGACTTCAACACCTCGTTGACAATGGAGGGCAACACCTTCTCATCGTAGTCACCACCCAAGGTACGGTAGATAAGAGGCAACTGGAACACATCAGGCTTGAATAACACACGGCAGGTGATGTTAACCATCTGCAAGTCCTTGGTTCCTGTCAAAGAGGAGACGTTTCTAGGCTTGGCACGAACATCGTAAACCACGGGTCTCTGGAACCATGGCACAATCAAGTGGGTACCCTCCGGGTATATCTGGGGCTGCACACCGCTCAACCGGGAGTAGATAATGGCACGCTGACCACCGTCGACGTTGAAAAGGGCGTTGTTAGCAAACAACACGGCACCGCCCAAAAGAGCAATGCCACCAAGACCAGCAAACATGCTGAAGGGGGATCTGGGGTTGCCGCCGCCGCCGGGACCGCGGGCCAGGGCAGCACGACGTCTGATTTCCTGGGACAACCTCTGCCAATTAGGGTCGTTCATGCCGTTCATTATGGAGTGGATGAATGAATGAGAATCAAGGTGAGGTGAAGCTGAAGGCGAATGCGCGCGACATTGCGACATTTTTTTGGGCAGGGAGACGTCCGCAGCACTTTTCGCAACCAGGCCCCTGGTTAGGATTGCTCTGTAAAAAAACCTTGAGCCCAGCTCAAGCCATTACAGTGGCACTCCCTCGTAGTCGTAGTTCTTGTAGTACTGGTTGATGGCACGTTTCCAGTGGCGTCTTCTGTTGGTGTGGAGGGGCGTGGTGAAGAAGGTACGCTCGTAGGAAATGACAACGAGAATGACAAAAGACACCACGGCCAGCGGGGCGATCAGACGGATCAAGTTACGGGTGCTGACGATCTTTCGGTATGGGCAGCTTGCGTAGGGTCCACCGGTGACAAAACAGTCTGGGACGGTAATGTCGTTTAAATCGATCCAGAGCGGGTAGCGGATGTTCTTGGAGAGAATGAAGCTGTGGAGGGCCATCTGCTCAGCACTCAGCTTGGGGAGCCCAAAAGAGTACTTGGGTGGGCAGTCCTTGTCGGAAGCATCGACATAGGCATGGACTTCTTCGGAGAGGACCCAGTCGAACTGGTTGGTGCGGGACTTGCATGCTAGTCTGTACTTGTCGTAGCAGTTTCCTGTTTTCCAGCCCTCGGAGGTCATCACCACGCACTGGTTAGCGGTACGGGTGGACGAGGGCTTATACCAGGAGTCTTCGTCGTCGTCAGGGTTGTCCAAGGTGGAGTGGTTGGTCAGCACCTGCTGGATCGGGTGTGGGGCCCACAGCCAGAAGGACAGCGGAACGAACTTGTCCAAGACGGCATCCACATACAGGCCCAGCAGGTTCTGAGCCTGGAAGGAGTAATTTGTCGAGTTGAGGATTGGAGACATGCCGCACTCCAAGTACTGCGCCACTGTTGTTGTAGTGAATGGGTGTTCAGCAGAGTCGACAATGGACTTGAAGTTCGGGTACGTCGCTAGCTGCTGGAAGAAACGGGCCAGGTAGTTTTCTGACGCCGTCTGCATGCAATCCACCAACGTGTCGTTGCTGTGGGTCTCGAGCCAGTGGGGCTGGTCCTGGAGAAAGAAAATGTGGTTTTTGTCTGTAGTGGTGATGTTGTACAGCATGTCGTCTTGCCGGGCAGCCACAATGTACGCTCTTTTGTACATGTTGAACAAGAAGTCGTTCTGCGACGGGTACCTGTTGTCGTAGTTGTCTGTGGAGTTGAGGCGGTGGTAGGAGCTCGACTGGGATGGTCCGTAGAGGAAACCACCGAGCTTGCTGAGCCCCTCGGAGAGTGACTGGCTGCCGACAGCCATATACGACACGGAGCTCCGTGACAGGTTTCTCGTCGAGTTGTACGACACCAGCAGCACCGGAGCCTTTTCGATCTTGTGCAATGCAAACACCATCTGCACCACGTTGGCCTTGTAGTCCACGTTGGACTCGGAAAGGTACTTGCTGACGGTTTCCATGACAGAAGCCAACGAGAATGCCGGCTGGCAGAGGTACTTGCGGTTGTTCCACGTCACCGAAACCGTTTCTGTGTGGTTTGTGGTGGCATCCAGCGGGATTGGGGCTGGGCAGAGCTGCCACATTTCCGTGTACTCGTTCCAGTAGAGATCCACCATGAACGAGCTGAGTTCACCAAGAACGTGCTGGAGCTTCCAGAGGGAGTCTGTCGAGTAGCCCAACTCGCCGAATAGCGGTTCTCCCAACGAAACACCAACGTTGGTGAGGTGGTTGAGCGGAATGTCTCTAGAGATGTCTCTCTGGGCCCTCTGGGCCGCGTCTGTCCACGTGTCCAACGAAGCATACTCTGCAGCACAGGTGTTCCATAGGAGACTCCATAGCACCGGGAGAAGAAGCCACATTGGTGTGTTTCTGTGTTGTCTGCTGTGCTGTGCTTAGATATATGGTAATGTCTGTGCGCAGTCCGATAAGATGCCCATACTTAAGGAACGACCAGGATGCTCCTTGTTCCTGTTTGATAATTCTGTTTTGTCTGTTGGTTGGTTGGTTTTGTTTCTTTTCTGTGTTTCTTTTTTTTAATTATTAGTAAATTTTTCTTCTTTTTTTTTTTTTTATCCTGCTTGGCTGTCTTGGTGCTGGTCCAAACACAAACACGAAATGGATGCGAATGGGCAGACGAAACAGTAAACATGAATGAGTAAATTGGAATACATGTATTTTTGAAATAAGTATAAAAAGTAAATTTGGAAATATCCATAAAGAGTAGGTGAATGAAATTACGCAAAGTGCAAAACATGGAAAAAGTGTATTCCGCCTACTTCGTCATCTTATGTTTGGAGCCGATGCGACGCGTTTGGACTCCAGCCAAAACATCTATGGAAACAGCTCTCCAGCGTGTGTTGGCTCCGCTCAACGCAAACCAACGTGCTGCCGTCACAGCCCCGGCAAATGGCACCCTCCAGATTGTGGCTGGTCCTGGCACAGGGAAAACAAAAGTGCTTGTGTCCAGAGTGGCATACCTCCTTCTAAAGGAGCAGATCGAACCACAGCACATGATCGTCACCACCTTCACTAAAAAGGCTGCCAACGAGATGGTCGAGCGTCTCGAGGCTTTGCTCCAAGATACCGGCATCCCGCTCCGCAAGTTGCTCATTGGCACCTTCCACAGCATCTGTTTCCGGATTGTCCAGAGATACGGCTCCCTCATTGGCATCTCCGGCTATACTATAGCAGATGAGTCCGACTCCCGGGACATCATCAAGGACGTGTTGCTCAACCAGATGTCCCCGGAGGATGTGGCTCTTTTGGAGGCCATGTCTGAGGAGGAATTGGCTCCGTTCCAGGGCAAGACCAACGAGAAGTACCGTGGACTCGATCCAAAGAAAATCGCAAGCTCCTTGTCCAGGTTAAAGTCCTCTCCGCTGCCGGAAGAGAAGGCCAGAGACTCCCCTCTTTTACAGCGTCTACTTGTGCTCTACCAGCACAATCTCACGAAAAATCGCCTTCTAGACTTTGACGACTGTCTTCTCCGCTGCCACCAGCTCTTGCTGCTGCACCCTTCTGTGCTCAGCTTCATCCAGCACACTTTGGTCGATGAGTTCCAGGACACAAACGACATCCAGCTCCAGCTAATGTACCGCTTTGCCCACTCCAACAACGTTTCTGTGGTGGGAGATCCTGACCAGAGTATCTACGCTTTTAGAGATGCCCAGGTGGCCAACTTTGTGAAAATGAGAGACCACTACACTTCCATCCATGTTCCCCCAAGAATCGTCTCCTTGACAGAGAACTATAGGTCCACGCTGGATATCTTGGCTATTTCTGAGCTCCTCATGAGACAACAATCCTCAAGAGTAGTCAAGGAACTTAGATCCCAGCATCTGTTGTCCATAAAACCTGTGCATGCTCTGCTTGAGACTCCACACTTGGAGGCCCAGTGGGTGGCCAGCCACATTAAGCTTTTGCTGGCGTTCCCTGGCTTGTACGAACTTTCAGACATTGCCATCCTCGTGCGGTCTTCTTTCCAAACGAGAATCTTGGAAAAGTCATTGGTCCAGAACAGAATCCCGTACCATGTGTTGAAAGGAAAGGCGTTCTGGGAACGTAAGGAGGTGGTTGCTATGGTCGACTACATTCGCTGTGTTGCCAACGAGAACGATCGCTTGGCTCTTCTACGATGCCTTAATTTCCCCAAAAAGGGGTTGGGTGACAAATCCATTGCTCAGATCGAATCTGTCGTTGAGCAGCAGTTACTTCTTCCGCATAGCAAATCCGTTTTTGCCATACTTAAAGATGTTGCTTCGGGACGGGTGTCCTCGTCTCTCAAGCCAAACTCCAAAGCTTTGCTTGCTCAATTCTGTGCTGCTTTGGACGAAACTCGGCTGTTGCTTCCCTCTGATATTACTAAAGAAGAACGTCTAGACAACACACTCGGCAGTTTTTTCGAATGTTTGTTCGAAAAATCAGGCTTGGCAAAGGAATTCCCAGAAACCGACGACATGAGCAGACGCTTGAACATCCACGAAGTGAAAAACCAGCTCCTTGAGTATGAATTGCCCGAAATGGACCCTCTTTTCGAGGACACCGAGGAAGAAAATGACCCTTCGGGCCAGAATTTCCTTTTGCATTTCGTGGCTTCCTTGAGACTTTTTGACACAAACCCTCAGACAAAGGAAGAGCAAGAAGCTGCTGCTTCCAAAGTCGTCATTTCCACTATTCATGGTGCTAAGGGTCTGGAATGGCCCGTGGTGCTTGTCCCTGGTATCTGTGAGGGCTTGCTTCCTTCTAACTATGCTCTACAAAGCAAAAAAGCCGATCCTGTTGACGAAGAAAGGCGTTGTTTTTACGTTGCTTTGACCAGAGCCAAAAACGTTTTGGTTCTATCGCTGTATAACAAGTCTGACTCGTTTCTTGGAGCAGGGGGCAAGTCCAGGTTTTTGAAGAAACTTGATAGCTTGATCCAGCCCCTGTTTCCCTTACTGCTGGCCTCAGATTTGTACAAATTGACCGGGAAGAGTGATTCTGAGCCGCCTTCTTTAAGGGAAATCCACCACAAATACCAGGAAGCGCTTGAAGAGTGTTTTGAAGGAAAACGGCCAGATCCTCCTCCAGAAGCTCTTCTTGGGTTTTCCACTGCAAAACTGTTCAGCATAGAAAATGCAAAGAAGAAACCAAAGACTTCTGCTTTCAAACCTCCCAAGCTATTGGCACCGGTATATGTGCCAAACAGGTCTGGCCCACAAAGCATGCCCAAAGGAAAAAGTGCACCTGCCTATATTCCCCAGCGGTCGTCTACCAAGAAAAGGCTAGGAACGCGGCGCGTCTAGCATGATAGTCTCATAATTCATGTAATTCTTTAAGCTATATAATTTATTTGGTGATCTGGAAAGACCAAGGGAATGAAAGGTGCTCGGTTTTGTCATCGTCGACAAACTTTGTCACAGCAGAGTAGGAGCCTCTAGCCAACAAGCCAGATGGAGCCTCCACTGCGCCAAGAGACTTCACGTAGAATGGTCTTTCCTTTGTGTTAGGAGCGTAAGAACCCAAGGGCTCTTCGGTCTTCTCCACACGGATTCCGGACTTCTTGATCAGGTGCAAGTACTTCAAGCCCGTGATAATCTCGTGCTGCACTCTGAACTTGATTGTCACTTCGTAGATGGACTTTTCCTTGATGGAAAACTTAATGTCTTTCTTTAAGGTGTTGCCGCTGCTGTCCTCCAAGGAGAACACAACGGGAGCAGCGTTCTTGTCTTCTGGGAAGTTCAATGCCATTTCAACAATGACAACGGATCTCTTGTCACCAGGTTTGACTGGGTAAGCAGTACCGTCAGCAGACAAACCCAAGGAAGCCTTCCACTTGGCCAAGGACTCGTCCTCGGCGTCGAGTTTGGTGTACTCCTCAATGGTCTTTTTCTCACCAACCTGGTAGTTCTGTGTGCTTTCTGGAACAAGATCTTCTTCGGCAGACATGTTATTTTGAGTTGATTTCGTTTAGACGAGGATTCCTATGGATCAACGCGCCTCGCGTACTGGGACAACACCCGTACACCAACATGATGCAAACTTGGTAGTCAGGCGGCTAAATGCTGACGCCCCAGTGGCAATCGTCCTTTCGTCCTGGTAGTTGGCACTTGCAGTGAATAGCTGAAAGTTGCAGCCGCGGCACGTGCAGGCTAATCCTCAGTTGTTCTCACTTTTACTGGGTAGTGCCCTGGGGAAAGAAAGAAGCGGAGTAGAAGGAAAAAGAGGTAGTACCCCATGTAATTGAGGTGGCGGATCTTCATTGAGCGTGTTTTTGCGGGTTTTGCCCGGCGCCTTCTTTGGGAAAGTCAGCCATTTCTGTGTCAAAAATGGAAAGTATTAGGAGGAGTCCGGAGAGCAATAGGACAATTGTTCGCCCAAAACTGAGATGTAATTGGCAAGGGAAAAAGATTTGCCCCACTTGAATAACCACTTTGAGGCATGACTGGTTATTTGTTCCAACCAGGAATGGCGGGCTCTGGGGCGGACAATCATTGGAGTCAAGATGATGTCAATAGATCATGCATATACGCCCGGCATCCAGAAACGAAAATAATAGAAGAATAAATAAATAATAACTGGACAACTGCCTTCCTCGAGAAAGACAATCTCCTCATAATTACTACATTAGGAAGTCGCTTAGGAGCGCACTTGCCGCATGCGGTAACTCTTACGATAAGCCTCGCGATCGCTTTGCAGCTTTTGCTACAACGCAGGAACAAAGCTGCGAAAGTAATAAACAGTGGAGAAGGAGAATACTTAAAAGAGCCCATGTCTTGCTTTTCGCATGCTTGAATATATTCTTCGCTCTACAGAAAGGATTAGACCATGAGATTTCTTTTCTTTCCACTCGTTTTCCTTCTCTCCTTCTTGACTTTCTCCGAGGCATTGCCTGTGCTGGCCAAAGGCGTTGTCTCTGAGGAATACCAGGTCAATCACGATACCCCAGAATATTCTGCTATTGCTCCAATTTCCCCATTGGCCAAAAGAGACAATACTTTGCTCACGGGCTTTCTCACTGGGTTGAACAAATCTGGTGTTGGTCTCCAAGTTGTGAAGCTTGCAGCCACCAATAAGCTCACCCAGGACCAAATCATCCACTTTGTCGGTGATTTGATTGAACAAAAGAACTTGACTTTCCTCTTGGAGGTTGCTGGACAATCCGACTTGGCTCTTGACCTTGTTCTTCTTGTGTTAACTCACTACGAGTTTATCGATGGCGTCACTGACTTTGTCAAGTACTATAAAGGGGGAAGCTCTGGCTCCTCCAACTCCTCCGGCTCCAGTGGTTCCTCTTCCGATAGAGGAAGCAATGGTTTCTTGGGTGGTTTGTTTGGTGGTCTTCTTGGAGACTCTGGCTCTAGCTCTAGCTCTAGTTCGTCTCCATCTTCCGCTTCCAACTCAACTTCTGGCTCTTCTGGCTCAAAGGGCGGTTCTGGATCCAACGGTGGCCTCTTGGGTGGTCTTCTTAACGGTATTCTTGGAGGTGGTTCAGACAATTCTGATGATGAGTCTGACTCGTCCTCAACCACAAGCACCCCATCCAGCTCCTCCGTTCTTGCTTCTTCCCCATCGCAAACTTCTGTGGAGTCTTCTGGGTCTGGTTTGGGTGGCTTATTTGATTTGACCAGCTCTGGTGCCTCTCAGCCAACAAGTGCAACTCCATCAGATGCTGATCTTGGCCAAGCTTCTGCTGCCACTACTCCTGTTGCATCCGCTGCTTCTACTTCTCCTCAAAGCTCTGGCTCCTCTGGTTCTGGTTCTGGTTCTGGTTCTGGCTCTGGCTCTGGCTCTGGCTCTGGCTCTGGCTCTGGCTCCGGCTCTGGCTCTTCTGGATCCTCTGGCCTTGGTCTGATTCTTGGTGGTCTTTTTGGACGTGAGGAAAATGAACATTTGACCAAGCGTGAAGTTGATGACATGGTGGCCCTTGTGGATGATCTTGTGAGCCGTGACAGCTCTGACTTGGAGAGACGTGACTTGTTGAACGATGTTTACAGACAATTGATCAAGCTTGTGGCTACTGACTCCAATACCGAGGACATTGCTGAATCTTTGCAAAAGTCTGGCATTGCCGTCAATGTTGTGTACAACGCATTGATTGACGACGATTGGTACGACTTTGACAAGAACTTGGTCAAGTACCTCTTGGACCAAAAAATCATTACAGGATCTTCCTTGATCCATGCTCTTTTCGACTCTGGTGTCATCCAGAAGGTTGTGGGCCAGATCATTGGCAACAAGTCTTATGTCAAGCTTGTCGTTGACTTTGTCAAGGCCATTTTCACCGGAAAGGTGCATGTCATTGGTTTGATCACTGCTCTTTTCTAGGCGCTTACTTTGATTATGTAAATTATACCATGTATGTAAATTATAATGTTTCTTTTTATATCTGCGGTGTGGCTGCACCATCGGCTCTTAAGTCAGATCCTCCAGCCCAGATCAATCTGCCCTTTTGAAACTCGTTTTTAATACACTGAGCTCTTCCAAATTGTGACCGTTCCCAGCCGGTGAGATATTCAACACAGTGACCAAGTTTCTTCAACTCCTCAACATCCCTCTCTTCTATACCCTCCTCTAGGGCCACAATGGTATTAGGCGTGGATACAGGGCCAAAGGAGCCTTTTCCTTGATCCAAATGTCTGTGGTCTTCATTTGGTTCAAGACAGAATCTTGGTGCATCCAAAGCTTCCTGAGGATTAAACCCAAAAATGACCATATTGAGGAAAATCTGTACTTGTGACTGCGGCTGGGCCCATCCTCCCATACATGCCACAGAAGCATACAATGTATGGCTTCCGTGTTCGGTCGGTTCTGTGATAAGCGACGGAATGATGGTGTGGTATGGTCTTTTACCACCTTCTAAGCAATTCACAGTACCAGGTACCAAATTGAAGTTTGCACCTCTACTTTGAAGAGCAAAGCCATATTTGTCTGGGATAATACCAGTTCCAAATCCAGTGAACACAGAGTTGATGAATGAACATGCATTTCCCTCGCTATCAGTCACCGTGAAGTACACTGTATCAGACTTGTATCTCATATGGGGGACTTGTGTGTCTGCAAGCTCGTCTATGTGATCTCTCTCAAGAATTCTGGTTTTCAGAATAAGTTTTGCTCGTTTTGCCAACGAAGCCTCACTAAGGGACTTTGTTATGTCGACCTCTGGATGGAACTTCAAGTCGGTGACCAAATCTTCCGAATCATAGAAGGCCAACTTGACAGCTTCGATGACTAAATGCAAATATTCAGCTGAATTGTGTCTTAAGGTTTTCAAGTCAATTTTGTTTATCTTAGCAAGCTCCTTGACGTATCCTAATGCCAACAAAGCCACTAATCCTTGACCACTGGGTGGAATCTCCCATAAGTACTTGCCAGCAAATTCCATGCAAATAGGATCCACGATTTCTGAGGTGTGGTTTGCCAAGTCGTCAAGTTCCATCACTCCTCCTAAGTCCTTTACCTTCTTCACAATTTGAGCTGCCACGTCTCCTTTGTAAAAGCCATCTTTTCCTTCTTTGGCAACTTTTCTAAACACCTGTGCCAAGGGCTTGTTTGTGAAAATTTGACCAGGCTCAACAAAGGAACCATCTTCATTGAGAAAAACTGACGCGTTCTTGCCACTCTGGTTTATGAGGTTCGGCAGGCACAGTTTCCATATTCTAGCGGAAATCTCAGAAACAGGAAAACCCTCTTCAGCCAAGCCAATGGCTGGCTCAAAGATATCCTCCAAGGTAACTTTCCCAGAACCCCATTTCGCAATCAGATCTAACCACCCTGCTACTGCACCAGGTACAGAAACAGCATGCACGGATTTAGTGGAGAGTCTTGGTCCTTTTATGGATGGGTCAATCTCCTTCAATTTCTCGATTGAAAGCGCTTTTGGCAGCCGTCCGTGTCCGCTAAGACCGTGAACTTTCTCAGTTTTGTGGTCATGATAAAGAACAAAGCAGTCTCCACCAACACCCGTTGAAGGAGGTTCAGTGACACACAAGGCTGCCAGAACAGCCACTGCAGCCTCCACACAATTGCCTCCTTTCTCGAGAATCCTGATACCTGCAGCATTGGCTAATGGCTGTGAAGAAGCCACCATTCCTTTGGTTGAGTAGACCACCGAGCGTCTTGAATTGAATTGTGAAAACATTATGAAGTCTTTTCCATCAATTGAATATCTCTCCAACTGAACTTTGGTCGAAGTTTGATATTGTGGAGGACGCGGTGATAACTGTCACGTGCGAGTTGGTGGGGAAATGGAGGTGCATATCCGACTGATAATGCGCGGAACCGTTGTGACAGATAACTCAAGGCTGTAAAATAGTCTTGGTCGGAGAACTAGACGTTTTTCCAAGAAAGGTTAAAAATGATGAACAAATCATAAGTGAGCTTCTTTGGGATGGTCCATCAGATTTTTCATTGAAATTATGAAAAAGCATTCTGCATCACTGGAATGTTGTGTGACCGTAATAAAGGATTTAGGGGTAAAGTAACCACTGAGCTATAGGTCAGTTAGATCACAGGCCCCAGATAACCGTCTTGAGAGGCGCCAACCCACAGAGCCAATGTTGCTTGTTCGATGGGATTTCACCTTTTCCGCCTCAGGCATAGCCTCTGTTTAATTAAGCATGTTTTTTTCGCTAGCAACAGTTCTGTGCATAGGGGTGAGCTGATCGGATTTCGGGCCAACCGATTTGAGGCGGATGTTTATTATCCGGCGAGCATGCATGCCAGAATAACCGAAATCTCAAGCGAGCAAACCGTTGTGTTCATTTTTCCGAATTTAGCCATAATGCATTCTACCTGGTCTAGCTGGAATAAGCTTTGTGGCTAATGTGCCCTCGTGGGGCTATCTCTCTAATACAGCAGTTGCCGAACAAAAAGATTTGCAGCCGAAAAATGGAAGATTGTAAACAACAGTGCGCAGTGAGTCTGTTATCAAAACCATGGATATTACGGATAAAAAGAATTTAAACAGAGCATTGAATTGAGAACAAACCAATGTTAGCAGTTATTCATGCAATTGAGTTATTCTTGAAAAAATTGCAAACCTTGAATTCTCTGTTGACAAAGTTTTTTTTATTGCCTTCCAGTCTTGGACCTCACGCATCCCGATTCGTACTCGCACACGTGGGTACCCCAATTAAGCGATGACGCAAGGTGCCCCCGTGCATCTAGTACACATGGTCCAGAAGACCTCTAACGTTTTTCAGTGATCTGGCCGATGAGTATATAAAGCTGCATTGTTGACTTCAGTCAACAGATTAGCGATAAGCGATTAACGATTGAAAAATGGTTGCTGTTTCTAATCTTCTCCAATCGGGTCTCCTCTTGATGAACCAGGCTGTCTACCAAGACGTTGCCACCCCTCAGCAGGCTTCTACTGAGCAGTACAACATCTTGAGACACTTGGCCGGTGCCGGTCCTTACATCCAGCACACCGGTTACGGTATTTCCATCGATGTCCCAGAGCAGTGTACTGTTGAGCAGGTTCACTTGTTGTCTAGACACGGTGAGAGATACCCAGGTATTGCAAGAGGTAAGGCTTACGAAAAGATCTTCAAGAAGTTCCAGAACCACACCCAGCCATTTGTTGGTGAGTTGGCTTTCCTCAACGACTACGAGTACTTTGTCCCAGACGACAAGTTCTACGAGAAGGAAACCACTCCAAAGAACTCCCAGGGCTTGTACGCTGGTACTGTTGAGGCTCTCAACCACGGTGCCTCCTTCAGATCCAGATACGGTGACTTGTACAACTCCTCCAAGGACTTGGTTGTCTTCACCTCCAACTCTGGCCGTGTCCACGAAACTTCCAGATACTTTGCACGGGGATTCTTGGGAGATGACTACACTGAGGACAACGTCAAGTACAACGTCCTCGCTGAGAAGAAGGACTTGGGTGCCAACTCTTTGACCCCAGATGTCGGCTGCAAGGCCCTCTACCAAAACTACAACCTGTCTATTGCTAAGCAGTTCAACACCTCTTTCTTGGATGAGGCTGCCAAGAGAATCAGCAAGGGCAACAACGTCAACTTGACCGGTACCGACGTCAACGACCTCTTTGAGTGGTGCGGTTACGAGATTGACGTCAGAGGTCAGTCTCCAATCTGTGGCTTGTTCACTAACGATGAGTTCGTCCAGTACTCATACCTGCAGGACCTTAAGTTCTACTACTTCTCTGGTCCAGGTAACAACGGTACCCAAGTTGTTGGTGCTCCATTCTGGAAGGCCACTTTGGACTACTTGAAGGAGGAGGACCCAGAAAACAAGCTTGTTTTGCTCTTCACTCACGATACCCAGATTGAGATTTTCCACGCTGCTCTTGGTCTTGTTGCTCCAAAGGAGGACTTGCCAACTGACCACATCCCATTCCCTGTTCCTTACACCCACGTCCTGGTGACACCAATGGGCTCCAGAACATACACCGAGAAGCTTAACTGTGGTGGTGAGACTTACGTCAGATTCATCTTGAACGATGCCGTCATCCCAATGCAATCTTGCCAGGATGGTCCAGGTTTCTCCTGTAAGCTCTCTGACTTCGAGTCTTACTTGGAGGACAGACTTTCTGGTGTTAACTACACTGAGCAGTGTCAAACCAAGGACACTCCAGCTGAGTTGACCTTCTTGTGGGACTACAACACCAAGAACTACACTGCTTCTGACATCAACGCTTAAAATGTTTTTAGACAATAGATAATATGTACTTAGTGTGCCGGTCGAGCAAGCCTCGAGGAACTTCATTGTAGTACGGCTGTGGTTGCTGACTCTTGATGTAGGAAGTCCGCGCATACTAGCAAGCTTGCTTCTTTTCAAACAGAACATCGTGGAAATCGAGCTCTAGGTTATAGCGATCTTCTCTACTATTAACAGCCAACCTTGAAGGTATTATTGATATTGCTGAAATTGACTGATATCTTTGAATTCCATCCTCTGTTGCAGCCATTCCTGCACACTTTCTTGGGCTATCCTCGAGATTAGCCCCTGACGCAATAAAAAAAAAAAAAAAAAAAAAAAAAAAAAAAAAAAAAAAAAAAAAAAAAAAAAAAAAAAAAAAAAAAAAAAAAAAAAAAAAAAAAAAAAAAAAAAAAAAAAAAAAAAATAGAAGCGGCTGACAGGGCAAGCCTAGTACGCAGAAAGAAAGTCTAGAAACTTCGGGGCTCCGAAAACTAGTTGTTGCTTGAGCCTGTTTGAGTGAGCAACTCCAGGTTTCTTGCGTCATGTGCAACGAGTAATCGTAAAAACCGATGGTGTTCCAAGCCACACAGATTTAAAAACATGAAGTATTAGACAATAAAAAAAGAAAAAACTCATCAGTAAATCCGTTCAATCATAATCAAAAATTACATTAGACATAAACATCAGCAACTCTCGATTAGCTTTGCCTAGAATTGGCACAACTGGATATAGCTTGCTTGCGTAAAGTTGTTGCAAACTCAACTCTGGTCTTACCGCTATGCGCATATGGGAACCCAAGGAGATGGTATAAATACGGGTCTATCCCTGACCGATTTTTCCAGTAGAATTAGATCAGAATGCCTTCTCCACTTGCCCTTTCTGTGAAAATCCCTCTTAACGACGGTAACTCTATCCCCGCCCAAGGCTTCGGCACAGTTGCTTGGGACGGCAACCAAAAAGCAGCAAAACAGCAGGTCATCGAAGCCGTCAAGGCTGGATACCGCCACATCGACACTGCTTGGTACTACGGTGTCGAGAAGTGGGTCGGTGAAGGATTGAAGGAATTGTTCGACCAAGGGGTCGTGAAAAGAGAAGAGATCTTTGTCACCACCAAAGTGTGGCCTTCTTTTGCCCACAGCCCAGAAAAGTCTTTGGACAAGTCTTTGGCAGATTTGCAGCTCGACTATGTGGACTTGTTCTTGCAACACTGGCCTGTGGAGTTCAAGGGTGACCCCAACGGTATCCCTCCTGAGCCTAAAAACAACAAGGGTGAAATCATCTACGATGACGATCCAGTGAGCGGAACCAAGTACTTGCAGGTGTACCAGGAGTTGGAGAGAATCAAGGACGAAACGAACAAGGTCAAGTCCATTGGTGTGTCGAACTACAGTATCTCCAAATTGGAGCCTCTCATCAAGGTTGCCAAACACATTCCCGTGGTGAACCAGATCGAGTACCACCCACTTTTGCCTCAGGCCGACCTCATCGACTTCTGTAAGAGAAAGAACATTGTGGTTGAGTGCTACTCCCCATACGGAAGCGTTGGTGCCCCAATCTTGAAGCTTCCGTTAGTGCAGGAGCTTGCTGAAAAATACGGTGTTCAACCTGCCGAGGTGGCCAATGCCTACCACATTTTGGAAGACAGAGTGACCTTGCCAAGATCCTCCAACTTGGAAAGAATCCAGGAGGTGATCCACTTGCCCCAGTTGACCCAGGACGAGATCAAGAAGCTCTACCAGCTCGGTGTGAAAGAGCCGAAGAGATTCAGAAGCGATCCCTACGGTAGAGGTCTTGGCTTTAAGTGGTGGGACGGTGATAAGTGGTCTAAGATTGATGAGTAATGCTTTATGATTATATGCAATAGAACACTCTAGCTGTCAAAGGATTCAGTGTAGCAGTACACATCAGGAGCGCTGGGCAACTTTCTGCTTGTGCGACAAGCCTTAGAAAGTATGTGGTTGAACTCCCCAGGGCCACAGCCCAAGCATGCTAAGGCTTTTCTGTAGTTTGCATCACAAAGTAGTTGTGCAGACAGAACGATGATATCGTCCATGTCCGGTCTGCCGTAGATGATCGACACTCCAGGGGCGTTCTCGATACTCGTGGAGCACATCTGGATGGTTTTCTCTGTGACTTCCAAATCGTTCTTTTTCTCATCTACCCTCAGCGGGGGCTGAAGTTGTGGGTCTTCTTGCGTGATGTGGAGTTTTAGATGGGCTTTCCCAGAGCTCAAAAACGGCAAAAAGTGGTGCCAGAGGTGGTCGAACCACTGTACATTTGCTAATTTTTTGAAACAGACCACTATGGTGACCTCTGTCAGGTAGGGTCTATAGAGGTAATCATCGGCATCATCCAAGGCTTTAATTTTCTGCAAGAGATCCAAAGCCACCGGCAAGGTGAATGCAGATCCCGAGCCTGCACTAAAAAGAAGTACAGACTCAAATTTAGTGAGCGGCTGAAACTTCGCGCCAAATGGCCCGTTGATTCCGGCCTTAAGCTTCACAATCTGCGGCTGCTCAAAACTCTGCAAAACAGCTCGAAATCTCGACACCAGCAGACTAGCAGGTGACAGCTCTGTTGAAAAACTGTCATTATCTTTCATTAGTTTTGTCTCCGAGCGTACAGAGTCAAGAGATGGTGACGAAACATCGCTTGTTCCTTCTTCGTCCGCATCCATTTTCTTGTGGAGCTTCTTCAAAAGTTTCTTCGTAAAACCCTTCCTGACTTTCATCAAAATGACCATCTTGCCGCTTGACAGAAGACTGCAAATAGTAAAGGGGTGGTACTGGAAGATACTCACGGAAGGAACATTTAGTAAAACATGCTGACCGGCTTTCCACTGACCATACCTTGGAACGAGAAACCAGTACCAATTATCTGGATCCGCCAGCGATTTTTCAATTGGAATAGAAACCCTGATCGTATCTTCGTCAAGTATTTCAAATTCAGATTTGCCTTTAGTGGGACCCCTATATTTGTGCACTAGTCCAAGAACTCGGCCCACAATTCTGTCCAAAACCAACATGTGAACACCCACCAAAACAGCAGCTCTGTTTCCTGTACTGTGAAAGAAAGCAAGCAAGAGCATTATGAAGTTGAACACACGATGTTGTGCCAAAAAGAAATCAAACGCAAAATTTCGTATAAACTTGAAAGAAGCAAGATTGAGAAATCCGAGACATCCGTACGAAATCATACCAAAAATCTGAGGTGGAATCTGGATCATAATGTAGAATTTCAAGTCAAGCCAGTACTTAAGAGAGAGGTACATGTGTACAGTAATGGCTATAAACATGAACCTGCCAAGCCATTTGTGGAAAAACACTGATTTTTCTAACGAGAGCCCGCTCACTGTTGAAAAGAAGTCATTTTTGGCCACAAGAATCAAGATCGGTGGTATGCATGCGACTCCGATTCTTCCTATTCTCTTGGAAACAACATATGACTGGGGCTCATAGTCAATATCTTTTGTTTGTACTATAGCTAGGCCACAGTTAATGGCAAAATGTACCGCACCCACTATAAGCAAACTTGGTTGGAAATAAAACTTCCAACACAAGAACTTGACAGAAAAGGTTTTAGTGAGCTTGTTGACTTCACTGATCATGGTGAAATATTTTGTGTGTGTAAGAGAGTCCTGATTCCGTTTCGTCCGAAGATAGTACGGAATCCAAACAAAAAATACACCATGAGATATGGGGAGCATCATGCTGACGAACATCAGGAGAAACTCATATTTGGTGTTCCTGTCCTTTTCCACAAAGAACTGGTCTCCTAAGTCGATGGCCATTTTTTGCGAAAAATGTTGCAAGCTGAGCGGGCAGCTTATGTATATAAGAATTAATGCTCCTTGATACGTGCGCTTATGAGGAGCACCAAAAGAAAATGCAATCAAGGAAATAAAGGCAGTCAAATCAAGGATGATGCCTGGAGCAGAAATCCTGCGGTTCTAGAATCGGTGTACAGATTTGAGCCAATAGCAGCACGGTTGCAAGGCGGCGGAATTTTCTAAACCCTATTAACGAGCGATGAAAAATGGGGGAGTGGCATAAATGGGGTAATTTCGTTCATGAACCTGTGTAATATTTGCAGTGGCAAAGCTACTATAGGTTATCTCGTTAATCTTAGTGCATGTGCCATGCATTGTATTTCTTTTGTCTGCACTTGCCGAGTGGCTTTCATGTATGTTATATGCGCGCCTTGCGTGGTTCCGTTTGGCCCGCAGCTGATGGTCGTAGATAACTTGTGTCTTGGCGCGCAACAAGACATCATGCAGAAAATCAGAAAAAGTAAATGGCACGTTGACGCCAATAATGGCAAGCTGGTCAGATCGAGAGCGGAGGATCTCAAGATCTTGGTGCAGTATCCCCCATGAAGGAATAGCATTAACCGGTCGGCATTTGGAAATGCACCGAGGAGCGGCCTTTGGTGAAAGTGCTTCCATTCTGAGAACAATGGGCAGGCAAATGTAGGCATATTTTAAGCCTTAAAAGTGGAACTTTCGCTAAACATCAAAATCAATCTCGTTGCCAGGATGTTATTCTTAGTCTACTTTATCGAGTCCGTAGTAGCTGTTAATTTCGCTACTTACCCTTCAGTTCCTAAAACTGCGTCTATCAATGGTTTTGCTGACCCACTCATGGAAAAGTTGCCTCTGTGTGCCCACCTGTGTGTGAAGATGTCTGTTAAATCTACTCCTTGCCCATACTGGGACACTGGCTGTTTCTGTGTGATGCCACAATGGCTGGGTGTTGTCGGTTCTTGTATTGCCAAACAGTGCAAAGGTAAGGATGTTGCTTCTGCAACTTCTTTGGCCTACTCTCTTTGCGAAAAAGTGGGTGCAAATGTTTGGATGATGCCAGCTTCTGTTTCTACTGAGCTTTCTTCTGCTGCTGGAACCTACCAGGTTGCTGCTGCAACTACAAAGGACTCTGGTTGGACCTACACTGGAAAAGTGGACAAGTTAACCAAATCTGCTTCTCTGCTGAAATCTAAGGCAGAAAAATCCAGCAGCTCCGAAGATTCAAAATCATCGAGCTCCTCTTCTTCCAGCTCCAAAGACAGCTCTTCTGGCTCTGGTGGGTCTTTGACGTCTTCCAATTTCTTTGCAATGGTGTCTTTGTTCTTCTTGTCTCTTCTTAGTTAAATGCTAAACTTCGAATTAAATTATACTTCATACAAACGCTGTAGGTACTTCTCAGGAAACTGAGCGCATTTTTTTCTGTATTACTCCTTGGATTGGCTGATTCTTTGCTGGAATTTCTGCAAATGGACTCCTCCATTGTATTTCCGTGCGGCCTCAGCTGTCTCAATCCAGATTGTTCCTCAACTTTAAAAATAAGTTCGGGGATATCGGCTAATGCTGGTCACAAATAACGGAAACCGTCCAAGCAAAGATGCTAAAGATGCATATTTGCAGGCCTCTTTTTTTCGGTCTTGAGGGATTCTTTGAACCAATCTTGTCTTTTCTCTCGGAATTAGCCTGCATCACTTTAATGCTACCGTAGACCAAGAAAAAAAAAGCTGATATTTTTTAGATAAAATAGTAATTATTCTTTGCATTCTGCGCGTGGTCCAAACGAGAGTGGCTGCTTTACGGGCCCTAGAAATAAACAAAAATCCAGATCTCAGTCTTTTCTATAATGCATTTGTGGCGGGCTTGGCATTTGGCGAGGCAGGTATTGTCAATGAAATTTCTAATGGCTTTCTGACTTAAGCGGGACAATGGAAAATAGGGGCAATGTGCAGAAGATTTAGTAGAATCACCTTTTTGGTACGTTTGTTCTTTTTTTTTAAGAAATAGGGAACTTCCAGTGATGGTGGCTTGTGCCGTGCTAGTCGGGGCTTTGGGGCAAAAAGGAAATGCCGAATCGGCGTCAAAGAGGGCCGCCGTGGAGGTGCATTGAGAAGGGCGCCATCCGCGCATAAAACAATGCATGCATGCTGCACCTGTTTGTAGCGCGGTAACAAATGGCACAGGAGAAGACAGAAAAAGCAGTTGCCTTTGTACGGAGCCGGCTGCAACACAAAAGTAGAAGAGCCATGCCCAAAGCAGAAAATGCAAAAACAGTCCATAGCGTGTCTGGACCTGGCTATGTTTATTTCTGGACCCTTGCTCATGTATAAATAAGAAGGCCTGTATCCCTTCAATCTTGGCCACAGATCAACTCAATCGCTATGAAGATCCAAATCCTTCCACTCGCTGCTATCATTTCTATTGCCTCTGCCGCTGAGGGCAACAACTGGGCAACTTATCCATCTGTTGCCAAGACAGCTTCCATCAACGGTTTGGCTGATAGATTCTACGACCAATTGCCATCCTGTGCCCAGGAGTGCTACAAGAAGCCAACCTCCTCCACCCCATGCCCATACTGGGACACTGGATGTCTCTGTGTGATCCCAACATGGATTAACGCTGTTGCTGCTTGTATTGCCGAGAACTGTAAGGGTAAGGACGTTGCTTCTGCCACTGACCCAGCCATTTCTGCTTGTTCTGCCGCTGGTGTGTGGGAGCCATACCTCATTATCAACGGTGCTGCCTCCACCTCTCTTCAGGAGGCTGCTGCTGCCGCTGCAACTGAGGCTGCTTCTTCTTCCAAGACCTCTCAGCCAGAGAAGACCTCTGAGGCTACTACTGAGGCTCAGACTTCTGAGAAGGCTGAGTCCACTGCCCCAGCTACCACTGCTCCTCCATCGAGCGCTACCGAGACCTCTGCTGCTGAGACTCCTGCTGAGACTTCTGCTGCCGAGACCTCTGAGGCTAAGCAGTCTGAGGCCTCCAAGGCCCCAGCCCACTCTGAGTCTGTTTCTTCTGCTCCTGCACAGAGCTCCCAGGCCGGCTCCCACCCAGACCATGCTTCTGTCTCCTCCTTTGAGGGTGCTGCTGCTGGCACTTTCCCTGCTGTTGTTGTTGGTGCTGCCGCTGGTCTTGCTATGCTTTTGTAAGCATGATTAGCTGAACCTTGAATTTTCTGTTTTCTGCTCTTCTTGTTTAATTAGCTACTGTTCACTGTCTCTTTAATGATAACGGATCCTAACGCAGTGTAGGCGAGAAAGATATTGAAGAAAACAAAAGTTTTTTTTTTTTTTTTTTTTTTTTTTTTTTTTTTTTTTTTGTAATGGACTTCTAGTAGCTTATCTGGTTTGGTTGACAGACTTGCAGCCGATAGTCGCGGTTTTAGTTACCCATTTTAAGTAATTTCAAGCCACTAAAGTTTGTCCCAGAAAGTTCTTAAACAGTCAACATAGTTAGGGGAGAAGTTGTTTAAAATGACCCTTTGCTTTGCTGCGTTGGTTGTGTGATCTATCTGCTGCAGTGCTCGCAGAATGCACAAGGATATACGAGAAGAGTCACACAAGAGTAGCATAGATAATTTACGTACTCTGTAGGTGCTGATAGTTTGATTTTGTGGCTAAACGAGATGGAGTACTGCAGAGTGAGATTGATAGAGATGAAGAATTATGAGCACAGGATACTAAAAGGGGAAGTCCAGGGAGAGACCCACGTTGATTTTGCACCCAAATACACAATGTTCGGATCAACAGACCTCACCGGCGGGGAGAAGTAGGGTACACCAATACCCCTCCGCGACAAGTACATTGTCTCAGATAACTAGCTTATGCAACAACCGGACTTCGCTCCGAAAAATCTCTATTTTGGAACAACAGTCAAAGCCGTGCTCCTGCCAAAGTCCTCGTTTCGAATTGGAGAACGCAATGAAAACGGTGTGGGGTACCACATGCAGTGGGGCTTCTGCTCTACTGCCAAGAGGAGTACTATTTGACATCTTTTCGGGGACCGCTAGCACATAGTGTCTTTTCGCTTTTGTGGCAGACGGATCTGGTCGATTTGAGTCTAGTTTGCTCCATTGGCCCGAAGTGTGGAGAAATGCACAGCCTCTTATTTGCGGAAGCTAAAAGAATTACAGCGGAATGTTTGACTCCAAAACCACTCTGACGCAGAGCACAAGTACATTTCCTTTAGGGTTCCAAACGGAGTCACGTCGACATATACAAAAAGCGCAACTGGCCCAGATATAAGCCCCAGGCGTGTGGGGCCCATGTTGCGAGCTCTGACGTCATGTATAATCTAGTCCCCCGTAGCAGGAGCATCTCCGATCAGCTGCTCGGAAAATGTTCAGCCTAAAGTATCGTCAAATCCTCGAAAGACAGCTACGCTTTTGAGTCCGTATACGTGGAGAAAACGGCGTCACCAGGTGGTACCAGGCCGGCGAAGTCGGCTAAGCGATTTTTGTTCTGCAGGCTAAACCCCCGTTTTCGCCGGCTATCCCACGTGAATGGCCGGTGCACCAAGATCCCCGCGGCGGGTGAATAGTGCATGTTATTGTCCGCTCTTACTGCGAGAAGTGTTCCCGTGCTTGTGTGCAGAACTGACCGCGGTCACTGGATTGTCATGTGCCCTGGGTTTCGCGGATTGTTAATTGGTTTTTTCTGAATCGTGCTGCCGTTACTTGTTTTTGGGCTCACATGCTCGTACTTGAGCCCGTCGCTTTTGGGTTTCCTATTTTGGGTCTCCCAGGTGCACTTAGTGTTTGCCAATTAGCAAAGTTGCATTACGCTGATCATACCTGTAGTTGCTGATGGCACATGAACCATCTTGTTCGATCCCACGCTGCTGTGGATGCCGGGAATAAAATCAACGACAGTGGAAAAACCGGGGAGGCGTGTCGGTCGTGGTTCGTTTTCTCCCCAACTCAAGTTCTCCGTGTGTTCCTGAGTATAGGCGTAGATAACTCCGCACTGTGCAGCCCCTGGCAGAAATCACAATCGCTGGACGCACAGACGTTAAAATGTAGGTTTCTGGCGATTTACAAGCGGGGTCTCTAAATATATAAACCGAGAGCTCCCAGGTATTTCACTGCTTCATCTTTTTGAAACTTGCCGGGGCTACCTTCATTTTTTTACCTCTCTTTGTTCGACTCCTCAGAAGCTCTTTTTCGCTTCTAGTTCCACATTCACACGCTCCCGCACTTTTCCGTCGCTCGTACTCCGAGACTTTATCCCCGCTTTTGGCCGTAAAGCCGTTTTCTTCCCAGATATACCATTTTCCATGACTATAGGTCAAGTGAAACCAGACAGAATCTGGTCTCTTAGTCCAGAGCACGAGGTTGCACTCAAGCAGACATGGGCTGTGTACTTGAAATCGTTTGGCTACGATTTGGACGACATTTCGTACGCTGAGTTGGAGAAAGGCACGGGTTTGGTTGGATCCAAAACCAAAAACGCCCTTCCCAAGATCTCCGAGCAGTCTGCCTTGGGTGAGGCTCCCAAATACTCTGAGAGAACTTCCCAGGTGTATGACACTAATAACGGCAAGGCCGATCCTCTTCACGCTGAATACGACACCTCGGCCAAGTCCCCAGCAAAAGAGTACTACCATGTGCTAGCCAAAACCAACCCAGCACATTTGCACCAGGGAATGTGGTCCTCTTTGAAGAATGACTCTCCCGACCAGAACATTCTCCGTTTCGTCAGAGCGAGAAAGTTCCACTTGAACCCAACGGTGGAGATGCTCTATCACCGTATCCAGTGGAACCTAAATAGCCATCCTGTTGACAGGTGGCTCTTGCAAGGTGACCTTGAGATTGCCAAATCCAAGAAGCACCCAGAGCTCCTCAAGGCGTTTGACATGAAGAAGGCCTACATGAGAGGTGTGGACCGCCAGGGTGGTGATGTTGTGGTGATTCGTGTCAAGAAGCACTTTGGCTCGGACTGTCCGGAAGTGGACTTTGAAAGATTCATCTGTCTTTTCATTGAGACCGCCAGACTCGGGCTCAAGGACTACCAATTAGGTGTGGACGGTGCCAACATTCTCTTTGACATGACTGGTTTCTCGTTGAAGAATGCTGACTTGGCTGCCGTCAAGTTTTTGGCAAAGTCGTTTGAGGCCAACTATCCAGAGACCCTCAATGCCATCTGGATCCACAAAGCCCCATGGATTTTCAATGCCGTCTGGAAGATTATCAAGGGCTGGTTGGACCCAGTGGTTGCCTCAAAGATTCACTTCACCAAGACCGCTGCAGACCTTGAGAAGTTCATTGACATTAGCAACATTCCATCAGACCTTGGTGGTAAGGACGACTACACTCCTAAATACATTCCACCAACCGACGACAACTCGGCCCATCTTCCTCCTGATGAAAAGTATGAGCAGCTTGCTGCCGAGAGACGTGACTTGCTCTTGACCTTCATCGAGACCACGCTTGCCTGGATCAGAGCAAAGGATGTGGCTGAGTCCACCAAGCTCTTGGATTTGAAGATCCAGTTGGGTGCCGAATTGGGTTTGAACTACCTCAAGATCGACCCTTACGTGCGTAACAGGGGTGCATTTGAGAGAGACGGCTCCTTGGCAAACTTTGGTATTTAAATTCTTTGAAGTTTTTGTGCACTGTTGAGTAGAAACCTGCCCTACAGTTAAGAATACATTTTAAAGATTTCGTAAAAAAGTTGTAGATGCCGGCCACATGACTGTTGGCTAAAGTGACATTTGGAATCTAGTCCTATCGCACTCTAAATTTGTATGCAGCGTCTTCTCTTTTTGAGGCAATCCAGACAATCTTCCACTTTTGAGCAGATCCAAGGATATAAAGGGATTTTAAATAGAGTATTTATGTAGAGTATTTGTTCAAGAACTTATGATAGATTTTTTGGGGCCGAATTTCAAAAGTGTGATTTTTGAAGAAGAAAATGTGTTTTTGAAATTAATATGGTTTGCAATCGCGCAGTGGAAAATGATTATCTTAGACTGAATTGGAAGAAGATTACAAACCTCAGAACAAGAAAACACAACGAAACAAAAGAAGAAAAGATTTGTATTCTGATATTACAAAGTGGCTTTATATTTAGCCTTCCTCTCTTTTCTTTTTTAATTTTTCAATTTTTCAATTTTTTTTTTTTCATGTTTAAATTGGTTCTTGAAAGCACTAGATAATAGAAATAGAGGTGCATGATATGCGCCTCAATTTTGAGTGATAACGCGCAGCTACCTCAGTCGTGAATAGAAACTACATTGATGAATGGCACTCCCTCGAAAGCACGCCAGAAGAACTCTTAGCTGTCAAAGCTGCCGGCGGAAAAAGAGGAAATGTGATCGGCAATTGCCATGCTCAAATTGCACAAAAGTCGGTTTGGGTAAGACTTGCAAGTATGAGGATGTTCAAGAGCAGCTGCCAATCAAGAATGGAGAACCCGAGAATGACTGGAAGTTCAATATGCACCAGGCTTTGAACACGTCCAAGGAAGGTGTGTACAAGTTCTTCACACAGAGACACATGTTGAACCACGTGAGTATGGTTAGTGGAGACCCTGCCCTGTGGTTAATCTACCACTTCATATGTTCTGGCAATATAAACCCTGGAAGCTTTACTCTGGTCAGTTCCCGGCGGCAAGTGTTATCTAAAGAAGTGGTAGACCAACTCGACGAAACGTCGATTGCATTATTTGGGCCCAGCTACGTACCACCAGTGCCAAGCAGACCCACTTTTGAGGATTTGCGGAAAGCCAGGGAAGCCATCAGCCAGTCCCGGCTCATTCCAAGTCTTATTTTCCACCAAGATCTGTCGTGGCCGCTTCTTCCATCAGCAAGGCAGGCTTTGTTGATGCTCCCTTCTTACGAAGTTGTCATGATGTACGTGAATATCTACTTTGAGCAGCAAAATCATATTCTTCCAGTTATCAACAAGCGAAAGTTTTTTCACGATCTCCACCACACATTGGAGCAGGGTGTGGACCATCTGTGTAGACTAAGGAGCTCTCTACGACCTAGCGATATTTCCACAATGTCTTGTTTGCTTTTAATGATGAGAATAGCATTTACTGCTCTCCGGGAGTCCAACCTGGGGTTTATTTCTGAGCAAAGAAAATTGGTAGAACAACACCCCATTCCAGTGGATATAGTTGAAGTTGCCGAGCTTTTGTGCAACGAGTCAGTGGCATTCTGCGGACCAAACATTTCCACGGCGCAGGCCTTGACTCTTTTGTACATTTACCGCACATGTTCGCCAGAGTTCAGAGATCATGATTCCGGAGAACCGTACCAAATCCTTTCTCTTGCTGTATCAAACGCAAAATGTTACAATCTTAAAATGAGTACATCTTTGTTAGTACGCTGGCAAGCCCAGCAAGGGGATGACTTGCAGATTTCAGCCAGGAGACAGTTGTGGTTTAGCTTGCTTTTTCTAGAGTTGCAACATGCTGCTGTGTTTGGGGAAACCCTAGAAGCAGACCCCTCGAATAGCTGTCTCGAGGAAATTTTTTCAGAAGACCACGGATCGGACGACGATCTGTTCTTCCAAACCATGCGCCCTTACATGCCTATTCTTACTCTAGTCAGAGATCTTATACTGATATCGCTTCACAAAGGAACTGAAAGCAGCTATAATGAAATTAGCGCAGAGGCACAAAAGCTCGAGGATTTAGTTAACACGCAACTTCTAAAGCCACAGGACTATTTGAGTTCCGTAGGTGGACAAGATAGCGAGGAAAGCACTCAAAAGTGCTTCAAGTTTCGCATTTTTCTTTTGAGCAAGCTTTTCCTAGTGGCATTCCACCGTTCGTGTGCCCTTTTCTTTGAAAAGCTTGATGAAACAGCGAGGTGTGCTTACCATCACCACAAGGAATTACAGATTACACACAAAGAGTTTTCTTTTATCCAAAAGGGACTCATTTGCACATTTGACTTGTATTTTGGTGAGGGAGCTTTGTTCTTCTTCAATAATATCTTTTTGGCTTGTGTAAGATTGCAGGTCAAAATGGGTGATATTCGGGTCAGGTTGAAGTGTACATTAAAGTGTGATCATGGCGACACTGCCGATTTAAACTACATGAGACGTGTCAAGCTTATAGAGTCGTGCATCTTGAATCTCCGCTATTTCGAGGAACGGCAGGTTGATATGTTAGAGTGGCAGAGCAGAAGAAGCATGTGTGCATTTTCAAGTCTAAGAATGTGTCGTTTTGGCCAGCGTATAGTTGAAAATGAGCAGCTATATATTTTCAAGCCTTCTTTAGCAGAAGAAGCAAGCTTGCACCTATCGCTCTCTGACATTGCCAACTTGGACCAGATATTTAATGAGTCCAGGATTGAAATTAGTCTTTTCGATGAGCTCTACAAGCAGATGCATCTTTCAGTAGAGGAAGCACAGAAGCAAACAGAGGAGCCTCTCCACTCCATGGAAGCTCTACAGTTGGATAAAATGTGGCTGCTGCTAAAAATGATACAGGCTCATACCAAGGATATGATCTTCTCTAGCAGAATGGGCTGCAAGGCCCCAGAAACAGAAGACGAGGGACTTCCCGATAACCTGTGGCATCTAGAAATGGACTCCCTGCAATTTGATGTCACTTCATTCTATGATCTCCTCGGCAAGGAATTCTTTCTTTAAGAAATTCGGGGCGTATATATCTATTTATTAACACTACTAGAATGTTGAATTTTTGCAAAATCAAATTCTAGTTTCTACTTCAATACGTCATACTGCAGACTTCCCCGGCCTTAAAAACAATATGCAGCACATAGATAAGGAACCGTGCTGATCAACATTTAACTTTAGAAACTATTAACAACAATAAAAGGATGAACGATTCTTCACTATCAAAGCGACGCTTTCATATTATTACCATATTTGCGGTTCTTGCAGTTCTCTATTTTTCTGATCTCTCCTTCCATTCTGAACTCCCACTTTCCACGCTCGGGTTACCCCGCATCCAATCCAAATGCCAGATTCCAGCTCTTGAGCGACCAGCAGATTACTTCACAAACAACCAGACCATAGAGAAGATCATGAAGAGCGCTGATTTCCGAAAAGCCTCAATTGAGAGATTGGCTGGTGCAGTAAGAGTCAACACTGCTGTACATGACAATGCGCCATTGGTGGAAAATGATGGCCAGTACTGGGAATCTAGGTTCCAGCCATTTCATGACTACTTGGAGAAAACTTTTCCCGTTGCCTGGAAGTTTCTCACAGTCGAAAAAGTCAATAAATGGGCATTATTGCTTACTTGGAGAGGCACTGAGGAAAAACTCAAGCCTTTGGTTTTGACTGCTCACCAAGATGTAGTGCCAGCAAATGCCGGTGACTGGAAATACCCACCTTTCGAGGGAAGACATGACGAAGATTATCTTTGGGGCAGAGGGTCTTCCGACTGCAAAAATCTCTTGATTGGTCTTCTTGAAGCCGCTGAGGAGCTCCAAGGAAATGGTTTCAAACCCCAAAGAACAATTGTGTTTGCCTTTGGGTTTGATGAGGAAATTGGTGGAAGGAATGGTGCAGCACACTTAAACAGAGCTCTATATGATAGATATGGTGAAAACGGAGTCTATGCAATCATTGATGAAGGTGGACAGAGCTTGGTAAAGCTTGGAGACGCTGCTGTTGCGCTTGTTGGAACAGGCGAAAAAGGGATGTTCAATATAAATGTCAATTTAAAGACTCCTGGTGGTCACTCTTCTGTGCCTCCAGACCATACTTCAATTGGAATAATGAGTGAACTTGTTTCAAGTGTGGAGAAAGACCCATTCAAGCCTATTTTTTCCCCAAGAAACCCCACTTTCCAGCAATATAGGTGTCTTGCAGAGCATTCAAATTACATGAATGAAGAAACCCGAAATGCTGTGCTTGCTAGTGATACAGACACAAAAGCAGCAGAAAAGGTGGCTTCTTTCATTTACAATAGCAGCCGTGGAAGCCGGTATCTTATCACTACATCACAAGCTGTGGATATCATAAATGGAGGTATAAAGTCCAATGCTTTACCAGAAAATGTGGATTTGGTGATGAACCACAGGGTAGCCGTGGAAAACTCAACCACCCAAATTTTGCAGAGGGACCTTAATAAAATACAGAAAATTGCGGGGGAATTTGACGTTGGGGTTTCTTTTAATGGCAGCATACTCAGGAAAGAAACAGAAAATGGTCTTTTTACAGTCTCAACTTCTTGGGCAGTTGAGCCCGCTCCTCTCACACCAACTGACGATAAGCTCTGGCTACTATTCACTGGAACAATCCGACACGTCTACGAAGAATGCGCGATTGGAACAATGAGGGAGTTTGAAGGAATGACTGTTATTCCTACACCGGGGATGGCCCCAGGAAGCACAGACACTCAGCATTACTGGAGTCTTACAAACCATATTTACAGATACAGGCCAGGATTAATTCCTTCAGTTGATGCCCACGCACACGGAGTTGACGAGAAAGTTTTGATTGATTCCCATTTGCAGCTCATTGCGTTCTACCACGAGCTTCTATTGGTGTTAGACAAAGAAGACGCATAGGCTCTGATGTACAAACATTCTCTTTCCCAAAACTCAAAATTTTGATTTAACTTAAAGAGGTTGAAAGCAAAAAACTATAATGTTTGCAACCTCAAACTACACATCGCTGCAGTTCCGTGTCAAAGTTGCAAAAGTGCTCAAAGGAAAAACAATTAGTGTTTTGAGAATTGCCAATATTGTTACGAGACACCTCATGACTAATTTTTAAAAAGCGAGTATAATGGCTTCAGAATATCAGGAAATTGAAGAGATCACTTGAAAGAAATTGGTAGAGCGCGACTTTTGAATGCACCTTAGAGGATTTCTGTTGATTAGATCTCAGGGACCTGCACACCCATTTTAGACTTGATTGTTTTCAGGCTAAGCCGACATTGTGACGAGAACCGTTACTCGGCAATGAGGAACGCGAAATTGTCTGATTTTTGCTGCTCGAAATTTAGACACAGACACGGAAACTACGCCACTTCTTCACAACCGATTCACGATATGTTACTTATCAACAGCCAGTTGCTACACAATCCTCAATAGGGTGAAATTTCCAGTTTTTAATACAATGCGTATTTTCTTAGTTTAAAATATACCGCCTAATTTATTTCAATCTGCATCGGGTTAGGTTGACGAGACGGCCTTCAGCAGGATTTGCCGTTTGAAGCCGAGCAGCCATTATACGGCGATGTACAGGAATGAAATTACTCGTCGAGGAGATCTTTCTTTACTTCACTCCCATTACCTCACGACGACATCAACCGTGACTGGATCAAAATGGTTTTGAGGCTTTTTTAAATTATTCACGCTCAGACATTGGCGAAAACGGCATTTCCTGGGCTACAACAACTGGCGTTTTCTCCTAATCCCCATGTTGCAGCCGAATGCGAAACCCTGAAGCAGGAATCATCTGTTCAAAGCCAGCTAACGAGCTTTGACAGAGCTAAGCATACATACAGAATCAGAACATTTGTGCATATCAGAAAAAAAATTAGCTGCTGGTAAATCTTTTAGAATTCGTTTCAAGGGCCACAAATGACGCTTATATTCAAATTTTCTGTTCTTTTCTCCTGGATCAAGAATTTATCTGTCCACCGAGAGGAGGGTAGTTTGCAAGACTTTTTTTTTTTTTTTTTTTTGCGGGGAAGGGGT
>JAJMDB010000037.1:0-68668 GCA_030573315.1 Osmozyma mogii
AAAAAAAAAAAAAAAAAAAAAAAAAAAAAAAAAAAAAAAAAAAAAAAAAAAAAAAAAATAAATAGAATTTTTGCAGAGACTATGAAAGTAGGTAGAAATAAAGGAAGCTTAAACTTTCCATTGACGTAAGTGAAGATGAAAATCCTTCGAAAAAATTTGTCACCAAAAGCAAGATGGTGAGGCAGCACAAAAAAAGCTGGGCAGGACCATGTGCAAATTGCCGAATACAAACATCAGAAAATGAAGAAAGCTTTTTTTTTTTTTTTTTTCTTAGATCATCAACTAACGTAAATATAATCGTTCAACTTTTCACACCAAAGGTGTAAGCTATTTTACACATAGAAGTACCTCAAATCCCGAAATCAACCCCAAGCCAAAAAGAAAAAAAAACATCTTCCCTACTCGTTCAAAATGTTACCATTTCTAGCACGTTGTTTACATAAACCTGCATATAACCCAAGGGGTAATTGAGATGTTACCCTGCATTAGGAGATTTAATTATTCGCATTTGACTTTGCTTTCTCTATTAGCTCGCACTGTAAATAAACATTGAAATGATTTTGGTTAGGATTAATTAAGGCATCATTATACAGCTTACCCAGGAATCCGACGGTCTAAGACCTTTCCTGAATATATGAACTCATTTAAAACTGAAGTAGCGATAGTTTTGAAGATCTTTGCTGCGTCACACCTCGATCTTGTGATCTGTGGTTTCTGTCTCTTGTGGTTCCATACTGCATGTATCTATTTTTAGCCAACTCACATCGCACTTGCCCGCAGTTTTTTGCGGAAACATCAGGTATATGAGCAAAGATTTTTCCTCTTAAATCTTCAGCTCTTAGCTTTGATTTTAGAACATCTCCTTTTGGTGACTTAGTACCTACATACCATTAAAAATGATTCCATCTGCTTGGACTGATCGTGTTTTAATGTCCGAACATGAATATTATGACCACAGTTCCGATCTGTCTGCGTCTCTTGGACTTTCGCTGTACCAGATTCCCTTAGTTGTCACAGCTGTCTTTATTCTGGCAGCAGCTGTTAAATTAGGGTTTCGGATCTGGAATCGGAATGCCAAAGCGGTCTCTAAGGGCGAGAGCATGGTTTGATCGTGCCTTTGAATTCTTCCCGTCCCCATACACTTTAAAACCGTCATGAATTTCCCCCTTCTTCGTCGCATTTTACATTTTAATAATTTTCTATACCCAGACACTGCTACAAGTAGTCTTGGCATCATAATGATTCACTTTTTGAACTTTCTTGAGTCTCCTTGCATACTTTATTTCGTATAATATCCCACCTTAAGGGACTGACAGTCGTCAATAATTCTTTTTTTTTTTTTTGCATAGCTTTTAATAATACATTTAATTACATCTTGAGTAGTAGCAGATAATGTTTAATTTACTCTTGAAAGCGAGGACATCTCCACATCCCAGATATTCCAGTCATACCATATTAGTGGGGGAAAAATCGTTGCTAAATGCCATAGGCTATGTGCGTCTATTAAAAGGAGCCAAGGGGGAAAGTCAATAGTTTCTAGGAATAAAGATATCACAAGAAAAATGTTAAGGCCAAGAGGCACTAATGGTATGTATCTAGATCTGAAGTTACCTATGTAACTGAGTTTGGTTAATATTCTGTTCTCGAATGGCAAAAGTTGAATGGAGTTATTGTAAAAGTGTGCGTTAGAGGCATATGTTGAATAGACTTTTAGAGAATGCAAAACCCATAATAAGGAAGATGTGAGGCCCAAAGCAATGTTGTATCTCATGTTGTATGAATAATCCCATTGACTGTACAATTTTTTATAATGCACGATAAGAACCAAAACTAGGATCCCTTGAAAAATGTTTCTTTTGATGACGTTGCCATCCTGGAAAAGATTAAAATATCTGACAAAGATGGCATTAAAATTAGCAGCTATAATGGCACCGGCACCAAAATAGTCCCAAGTCTCTGTAGCAGGGATATCTCTGATGTGAAATACCACACTCCCCAACCAGCCAAAGATGGAAACGCAGAGTAGAATGGTATACTGCCTTAGAATCACTTTTGATTGTTTTGAATGCAAAACTTTCAGTGAATGCCTATGGATCTTGACAAGCTGTGCATAATTGACATATAAATTAAGAGCAGAAAAGAAGGCAGAGAAAAATTCTGTGACACCAAATACACGACGGAAGGGCCATTTTCCCTCAAATTGAACAACCAGCTGACCCAGCAGTCTCAAAAGATCTGTGACATGTTCTCGGCATTTGTAGTTGCAATTTGGCCCACAAGGCCACATTAGTGCTTTGGCAAAAGGATTAACATCGTTTTCTGGGAGAAAGGGTTGCCCGAGTACACACTCTTTTTCGTTGCAATTTGCAAGACAATTCACAAATTGAGGTAGTCTTTCACCGATAGACGCATTTACTAAGGGTAAAAAAGCAGACGCCAAAATAAATACCCGTTTCATCTGGACCTGCGAGTGGAAAAAGGCTTGGCAAGCTGAACTTAGATTTTGATTGCGTGCACGTGCGGGATCACACTTTTATCACGTGCAGCTAATTCTGCAGCGTGGCCTGAACATTCGAGTTCAGATTTGAGTCAGAACTTTTTTTTAAAAAAAAAAAATTAGTGTGTTACGAGAATTAAAAGAGTCAAGAGATAAAAACTGCCGTTTTCCGCTTCTTGTGTAGTTCGAACGAAGGGGGGCCAGAACTACTTGACTTCAAAGATATCTAAAAAAAAAAAAAAAAAAAAAAAAAAAAAAAAAAAAAAAAAAAAAAAAAAAAAAAAAAAAAAAAAAAAAAAAAAAAAAAAGTAAAATAAAACGAAAGAAAATCAAGAAAGAATAAATTTCACTATCTTAATTTTTTTTTCCTTCACAATTGATATGTATTAAAAATTTAAAGTTAATGGTGTGTTAACGATCAAATTGTCTACCAGAATAATTCTAAGGTGAAAGACGCACGAGAACGCATAAACAAGTAAAAACGGCATTAATACCAAGCGCTCCGCAAGTAATGCCGCCTGATAGGCTCGTCCAAATGTGGACCAAAAAAGTGAGGAACGTACCACCTATGCCGCCAAGTAGTGAAAAAGCGCCTTATCAGTAGGAAAGGCTTCTGGTAAGTTAGAAAACATTGACTTTTGCCTCTTTTTTTTATGGCTTTCTTTATGAACCCTTTTCTTTTTCTCTATAATTTTTAAATATATATATATATATATATATACATATATAAATGTGTTGAAATAAGTCCATTTCGCCACCAAATCCGTGCGGCATTACTTCTATGCAGCGCAGGCGCCTTGTAAAAATTTAGCGAACCGTTTACTAGTGCTTTCAGATTACCGCGAAGTAAAAACGCTGCTGTACAAAGAGCATATCTTATTGGTACGCATATACAGGCCACATGAAAATTTTTTCTTCTTGCAGGCGTGCAAAATTTTCACTGCTTTTTTTTTTTTTTTTTTTTTTTTTTTCCAAGCCAGCATAGCTTCGGTTTTACGCACAATAACAATTAGCGCCTTCGTGATTCGACAATGATGAAAAACCTATTCGGAGAAAATTTAGTTTTGATTATAAACTTGTTAATTAATAATATAATTCAATCAAAGCAGTATCCATGGAGCCTGAAATTCACTCTACAATAGTGCCGTCACATTAATAATGAAATTTGTTCTTATATTCAAGCAGTGTGAGCGAATAATCTCTCCTATCTCTTTTTTTTTTTTTTTTTTTTTTTTTTTTTTTTCTCATTTGTTATGATTTTGCTTTTTGAGAGTTACATACACACCCGCTGTAGAAGTACGCCGAAACGATCCATGGCACATAATCCCAAATTTTTTCTTTCGTAATTTTTCTTTAACGAAGACTTTTAGTTACTATTCCCAATTTGAACACACATCAAAGCAAAGCAAGTATATTCCTAAGGGGGTTTTATTAGGTTGCTCTCGTTTCCTTCCTCAATGTTATCCGAAAAGTTAAAAATCTTTCTAAAGCATGATCTTTCCGCACTGCAGTTAAGCCTAATCGGTCTATGCATTTGCGGCTCGTGCGGCGCTTTTTTTTTTTTTTTTTTTTTTTTTTTTTTTTTTTTTTTTTTTTCTTTCTTTTTTATTTTACTTCATCCAATAATATCTACTTTTTTTAGTTCAAGAACAATAAAGGTCTTCCATCATCACCCGTCACTTTATTTCACAATCCCTTTTTAATTTTGATCACTTTATTTCATCCTGCAATGCTTTCACGTAAGTCTTGTCGTCAAAGAACGTTGACTCCTAAAGTTAAGGAGATAGAGCAGGAGAAAACTAACAGAACAGTCACAGCAGCAAGAAAGAGAAAGCTGGCCCCGATTGATGGTTCTCCCACTGAAAGTAACCTCCCATACCCAAAGAAGTCTAAATCTATGTCTGAGCCTCCTAAGGATGATAAAATTGACCCCGTTGAGAAGCTATTGTGTTTAACAAATATGGACAATGATATTCTAATGAACTTGGATCTGGAGTCAACGTACTCTGCAGGTACCTCTCTGGATTCCCCCTCATCTCCTTCGTCAGAAACATCCTCCTCGCCACAGCTTTCCCTAAAAGTCAAGAGCCTCATCACAGAAAATTTAAGATCCTATTATTCCTCGTTATGTAAATCACCAATTGAGATTCACAATGACAATTCTAGCTTCAGCATACTCAATAAAAAACCAAGTGAGGCTAAACAACAGGATAGCACAGATACTTTTACAAAGAAACAACAGGAGGTCCCCTTTTTTAAAAATGTGAACTTCAATCCTAAATCCACAACTGGGGACTCCGTGGATGACTACATTTACTACGATGATGAGGAGGAATCTGACACCAGCTCAGACTCGGAGCACGAAAGCGAACATTTGCTGCCAAGTGATTGCAAGTTGGTGACCATGCCGTTGTTTCCAAGCAAGATGTCATTTCACTACAGACACAACGAGAGCTTGACATTATCTTTAAACGATGATAACAGATGCTGCTCAGACTCATCCCACGATGTTTCCAAAATCTTAAATTCGAACTCCATGATGACAGGTAAAGCTAGTGAGATGGTGGGGGCATCCAGGCTCTTGATTAATGACTACTTTTTGTGATCTTGGAGATCGCACGGTTTCAATTCTTGTATATTTTTTTTTTTGCACCCCGCTGGTGCATTACGATGTTTTAATGGTGTCAATCTTTTGATTGATTGATTTTAATGGGTCTGGCTCTAATTGTGCTAGATTTTTGGTTTCGTTTCTGGTCTAGGGTTATTGATATTTTTCTTTCTCCCTGTATTTCTGGATAATACAGTACTTTGATTGTTTTGCTTGTAGTATCTCAACATGGTTTTCTAAGGAAAAGTAATTTAATTGTAAAAAAAAAAAAAAAAAAAAAAGGCTCTGGCATGATGGTAAGAGCAAAACTGATTGTAAAATGAGGACTGCAGCGAGTGAAATTTATCTTTTGAACCCCATACTGCGCGCCTCCTTATCATAAGACTACGCAAAGCGTTAACCGTCAACTCTCTGAAGAGAACCCGCGACCTTAGAAGTTCAGATTTGAACAGGCTACCATTTGAGCTGCAAGAATAGCTTTTGTTCGTAGCAATTATTTAGTAGAGGTATTCTAATTACAGTCTACACCCGTCGAATTGAGGATTAGGTGATACGTTTCTGACAACGATAATTCAAATACTGTCCTTGCAGCTCACTCACGTGACACGTGATTTACTCCTGTTGAGGAAGGTTAAATGAAGTTGCCGATCCACTCTCCCAGAAGATAGTCGGTACCAGCAATCCTCAAGAATAAGATAAAAAGGGCCAGTAATAATTGGCTTTCTTAAGTTTAGAAAACAAATCTTGGTTCCTTATCCAATATCAAGTCACTTTGAACACTTGGCCACACCAGCGGCTCAATCTTCTTTACCTTGAATTTTCCACGAACACACGAAGAAATTTTTGTATTTATCCTCATATTCATTTGATGTCCATAGGATCTTTCGTTTTTGCTTATTTACTCGGAGGTGTAACATTGATCCCACTTCTTCTATTCTCATTTCTTTATCTACACCCTGTGAAACAGAATACAAATGAAGACGACGAAGAAAATGACAACCAAAATTTTATAAGGCCTATAAAAGCAGGAGAAATTGAAGAAAATAACTCCACGGGCTTGGATGCCTATAAACTGGGCTGGATCACTGTGACTACTGAGTATATTGAATCATCAGACAACATCAACTCTCTGACCCAGACTGTGACCGATTCTCAGGAAGGAAAATCTGCGTACTCATCACTCTATAAGCTTGTACGGAATTCGAATACAAAAGGTAAGGATGGGAAAGAGAAAGATTTTGTTGAAGATGATCCCAATGTTACAGCCGCGGCCGCCGCTACTGCGACCACGAACAGTGGGGCAAAGAGTGGTAGCAAAAAACATCGTTATTATGGAGTATTGAAACATGGTAACTTATTCCTCTACAAAAACGAGTCACTCAAAGACGTGAAACATGTCGTGGTGCTATCACATCTGATCGTACTTGTTTGGCCGCGAGATTTGTTGGATGCACAAGTATTCTCCAAGTATTCCCTGATAGCAATTCTTAAAAAAGACTGGAATAGAAAAAGGCGTCTCCTGGAAGGAAATGAAGGTAACTTCACCATAAGCGATGTTGCTGATCCTTCTTCTAATCTTCCACCACCTCCTGGCACATTTTTCATTTACACTGACTGTAATATTGACAAGGAGGACTGGTATTTCGCATTGATAAAAGCATCAAAGACAGATTCAAGCTCCATTTCTAGACAACTTGATCCAAATATTCAAGCCAAGACTTTGCATTTCGAAACTCGCCATATGGTAGATTTGATACAACTTTTGTATAGCTCCGAGGGTCAACTTCATACAAAATGGTTTAATGCTATCATAGGAAGACTTTTTCTTTCTTTACTGCAAACTCAGACAATGAAAAACTACTTGATAGCCAAAATCGAGAAAAAGCTAAACAAAATGAAGATGCCAGGATTTCTCGACAAATTCCAAATCACTAAAGTTGACGCAGGAACGGGTGCTCCACTTATTTCTTTTCCTACATTGAGAGAAATCAATCCAGAAGGTGATCTTCTTGTGTCTTTTAACGTACACTATTACGGAAAAATAGCAGCCCAACTAGCAACAAAGGTGAATATTAATCTTGGATCTAGATTCAAGACCCGTGAGATGGATGTTTTGCTTCTGATGAAACTTGAGAAACTTCAGGGCCCAATGCTAATCAGGATCAAGCCTCCGCCATCAGGAAGAATATGGTACGCTTTTGAGCTGCAACCGATCATGGATATTAACGTTGAACCTATCATTAGCTCCAGACAATTGTCATACAACATTATCACTAATTCCATCGAAAAAAAACTAAAGGAAGCGGTTAGAACCTCTTTGGTGCTACCAAATTGGGATGACTTTATTTTTTACAATACAGAGTCTGAGGTTTACCGTGGAGGTATCTGGGATGAACTGGTAAGAGAAACCCAAGAAGAACAAGAAGATGATAAATCGGCACATGAGGAATCAGAAGAGTTTATGTCTCAACTGGAAGGGCAGCAGGAAGATGATGCCCTGATTGTTGCATCTGGACTATCAGCAGATGCTCTTGATATCGATTCTGTCTCGGATAAGGCTGATCTCAGCGAGGAAAGTGTAGCTCCCCCAAAGCAAACAAGAATGAGATTTGCATCAACTATTAGCGATATCTCGAAAAAGTTGAAGAAAACGAAGTCCACTCATACTATCGGAGTTGATGGCACTAACTGCTTCTCTGATGGATCAGTTGAGACTGCTCACAAGGAGGAGCACGAAAGTGATACAAATTCAAAGGACTCTACTCTCGGAAGAATTGGAAAATGGTACTACAAAGACGCACCAGCCTCCCCTGTGAAGTCAGTCTACAGTCCCCCGGAAATGATAAGTAATCGCAGGCCACGGAAAACTTCTTCAGCAAACTATTTAAATGATGCCATCAAACAAGCAACAGATTCAAACGGAAAAGGATTTTCTTATGCGTTTAATTCAAAAGCTCCCGATGATGTGCTTGGATCGTCCGAAAATGCTTCATCTACAGCTTTACTGCCGCTGCCTGATATAAGAGGAAATAACGAAAGCCAGCTTCCTGAATTGCAGCCTACAAGAGCTAAAAGTATGCATAGAAAACCACCCCCATCTGAGATGGAGGACAAAGAATTATTAGAAGCTATTCAAAATTAGACGTATGGGGCCCACCCACCATACATTTGAGACAAATTTTCTGTCGAAGTTGCTTCTTGAATTAGTACATCAACTTGTCCATGAATATTCATTGGTAGCCCTTCTTTTTCATCTAAAAGGCCTCTGATTTTTCGTCTTACTCTTCTTAGATGATCCTGCGGATTATCTTGCGTTTTCCAATCAAGCAATGGATCGTAAATCAAGGTTTCCAATATATTCATCAATGATGCTTCATTCTCTCGAAGAATCTGGCCCGTTACTTCACAAGTGATTCTAAATGTACCCTCAATTCCAGAAATTCCCATCGCGTCTACCATGTTTTGTGTTAATCTGAACGGGACTATTTCAGGGGTCGGTAGCGTAAGTCCCTTCTCAAAGAGACAATCAAAATCAATATGAAGAGCTGCACCACTTCTTTTAAAGAACAATATATTCTCGCAATGGCGATCACCAAGCCCGATAATGTAGCCCACAATAGACATCACTGCCGCTGTTCTAGTATAAACTTTTCTCGCTAAATACCAAGTAGCTGGTTCAGAAAACTGGTCGATAAACCAGTGATTAAGCACCGGAGGAAACTCCTCACATATTGATTCGAATAAGGTGCGGAGTGCATCGACAGCCCCTTCGTCGGATGAATATCTTGATTTTGTTAATTTCTGTGCTTCATCAAGTTTCTGGAAAATTTTGCGATCATTTGCAACCTTACCAGTCTTCTTTTGTTGTTCATGATAAACAGATTTCATAGTGGTGACATCTTGAACAAACTCAATGATGCCCATATCTTCAGCCAAGGGGATGACAGAATAATTCTCGATAATCAAATTTCGCTTCCTGGTATCGTTGTTAGAAAATAAGAGGCGATTTATCATATTAGAAAATTCAAAGACCTTGGCATCTTTTCTCGTGTCGTCTCTTTTAAGCATAAGTCTGTACGGCTTATTGTCAGTTCCACGTATGGTGATTTGCTTCGGCAATTGAAGAGAATTAAAAACAATCACTTCTTCATCAAAACCATCGAATGTAATTGATGCTGATTTGGGGAAGGCAGACCCAAGCTTTGTAGTGTGGCGTTGAGCAGGAATTTTAATTTCAAGATTCAGTTTAACCGGTATTACCATAGAATCATACTTTTTCTGAAGATTTCTGATTTCAAAATCAACCGGTAGAGTCCATCTCTTTTTTGGGCTTCGTTTGATCTTTCGAGCTGCAATTGACTCAAGAATCTCAAATAACTCTTGTGCATTCAAAGTCGTCTCTGCAAATACCGAATCTCTCTTGGCACTATCGAGAATCCTCGTAACACGCTGACGTCTCGCCTTATCCTTCGATTTGACATGTGACAAAACGTACCATAAACTGTGTTTCGGGTAAACCAGTATAAGGGATTCAACAATAAACATCATAATCTCTGCACTTGGTAAATGGTGGTGAGTGATTCTGGAAAGAATCTGGGTGATGGAAGTGTACCACACATACACCGGTATTGTTGACTTGTAGGTCTGAATGTCATGTACAATTTGATTTAGCCTCCGATCAGCTTCACTTTTGCGGTGAGTTTTCTGAGCAAAATCAAGCCACGTAGTTATAAACTTTGGCAAAGCTTCAAATATGTAGGTAGGCCCAAGAGCCAAGGCTTTGAGGAATAGCCTTATAATTTGTTGTTCGAAATACCCACTTGTATCCTCTCGTGATTCCATAACTTTGCTGTAATACTTTCCTAAATCATAATATGGCTTATCCCAAGACGTGTCAGCTTTATAGGCCTTGGTGTATTCAGCAATGATGGCAGTAGATGAAGAGTGAGACGACTCGTCAAGCCAAAGGGCATATTGAAGTTGATTTTGCGCATTCTTGCGAGAGGACTTAGAAACAACTAAATTTTCGGCCAAAGTCTTGATTGCCTCAGTTTGCTTACCTTGATCCCACAAAAGGTGAGAATATTCCACATTTGCTTCTTTCTCATTAAGCGCCATGGCATTTATGATAGACTTTGTTGAAATATCAAGCCGACCACTCCGTCTCGCGATTGCTGAACACTGAAGTAAAATGTCCGCAATTTTTTCCATTCTGTTTGCAGCCATAGAAACAGCTTTATGCATATTCAAGATTCTCCATTGTGAATTGAAAGTGAGGTCCGTGTTGACCAACCGTTCCTTTAAGATATTCTCGGTCTCATCAGAGTTTTTTACAAGAGATATCGTATCATACAAAACATGTAGCTGGACCATGAGACTTGAGTTGCGAGAGAATGAAGACGACTTGGACAGCGAGAGGGACTGCCCAATTGACAGGAACACCTTGTTAATATGGAAATCAAACAGATCCATATCCCCTTCCTTTAATGCCAATAAGCTTTTGGAATATCTCAAACTAACCAATGCTTCAATGTCTGAGGGAGTTCCGAGCATTTCCGAAACAGTCAACCATTTTTTGACCTGATTCATTTCTTCAGTTGCAACAGCTGCTTCAAGCCCAACCATAGTCCAAGTAATTGGATACTTTTGAAGCACAGTTTGGTGACTATTTATTTTCGAGTCAAGCAAAAGCAAAACATTTTCGTAGAGACCGTGGTGCGCTAAAGACTTCAATAGCTTCGTATTACATTCCACCCGGTCTTCTTCGCTTCCAATATTGCTCAAGGCTTGAAAAGACTCCTGAGCAATTGACCAGTTCTCATTATATTGAAAAGTGTCAAGCTTTTCGGCCAAATTGTTCGTTGAGAATTTTTTCAAAATTCCATCAAGGGCATCAAAGTCTTCGATACTTGAATAAACTGACAATAAGGTAGATGTTATCGATAAGTTGTCAAGCTTATTGTTTTTCTTAACTTTACCCTCACGGTAACACTTCTCAAGATATAGGATGGTCCGCTCGTATGAATCACACTCAGATGATGTGAGCGCTACCATTTCCATGGGTATTTCACCAAGAAAGCTTAGAACATGCTCACGACTTTTCTTCATAAACGCTGAATCGGTTTTAGACACTTGTGAGTCACTTAATTTATGGGTGGCTGCAGAGACCCATTCATTAAAATAGTCTATTACTTCAAACACAGCCTGATAACAATATTTGAGTTCCTCTGAAGAACCGGAAGAGTCTGGACTTGTTTTCAAAATTGCCAAAAAGTCACTTAGTATATCGCTTCGTGTTTGTTCGTCATTGTTGACAACATGGCTTAAAGCAACAAACTTCAACAAGTACTGTGAAATGGAAACTTCTTCATCTCGAATTAATAATGAACATGTCTGAAATATAGCTTGCCTTGCTTGTGAGGATGAGTTTGCGATCGGCCTTCTAAGCAAATTTGTTGTGACATCAACAAGCCATTTCTCGTATTTCATACCAGATCGGTAATATGGAAACCGAAGTGGTTCATAACGAGGCTCTGGAGCAAAATACTTTGAGGACAAAAGTGGAGTCAAAGTAGCCTTGTCCATCTCAGAGAAACTATTCCAGACATCATACCTGACATCTTGACTGGAACATGTAAGTACAGAAGGATCGAGTCCCAAAACATTCAAAAACCTCTGCATAGAATATGCAGAGAAAAGCTGTTTTATCGGGTTATTAGATGCCCAAAAACTTTTAATAACCTTCTCTTCAATGAATCTGCAGAGAAAATGGGCGTTTTCTTTGTAGTCACGGAAATCATATAGCACAACCACGGATGTGGAAATAGTCTTGAAGTTAAATTTGTTCGAGTCGAGAGCTCCAAAACATGACAAAACTTTTGCACATTTAAAAGATATATCTGGATCCTTTGTCTTGAATTGTACAGATATGTCAAGCAAAGTTCGAACTAGAAGGGAAACAGCTGCCTCGTTAGCCGGATCTCTGAAATCTTCATTTTGGCAATTGAATTGGTACTTCAGAGTGAATATCAAGAGATCATCAAGAGCTTGATGAACCACGTACTTGTGGTTAGTTTGAAGTCTTCTTGTAAATTCTGGAAAATAGCTTAATTTCAGCTGAGGCCTCATCATGCCAATGTATGTAGCATCAAGCACAAAAAATTTATCCAAGTCCTTAATAAAAGGAACTGAAAAATAGTACAAAGCATATCTTTTGTACTTCTCACGAAGCTCGAAAAAAAGCTTTTCGAGGATTTTCACCGCAATGATTTTGCTCTTATGTTGCAAAGACTCGAATTTCTGAAAAATAAGAGAAATAGTTATATCAAATAGGGAAACCAAATGTTGCAGACTTAATTTCTGTACGAGCAAATTCCAACACAGAATAGCCGGTATCTCAAGAGTAGGATTATCCAAAGATGCCTGCAAGCATGTGGATATTTGACCTAGAGCACAAGTTGCAGCATCAATGTTTCTATCTATGAGAAAGTAGATAGCGTTCAAAGAATTGACCTTCTCTAAGAAAGGTTTAATTCCTTTTATGTGATGAACATTCTCCGAAAACCTTTGGACCAACTCAAGGACATGTTCCCCCAAAATGTATCGAACATAGTCAAAATTAGGATCGTCAGGGCGAACTTCTCCAAGTTTTTTGACCATGTCAATTTTGGCAATGTACTTTATTGCAGAGAATATCCTTGATGCATTTTGAACCTGCCCTCCATCATCGAGCTGGATTTGTAAAAGCACAAACCATAAAACTTCACCAACATTTGGGATTAGATCCGCAATTGACAAATCACGGTATTGATGGCTTGCATTAGAGAGAGCACTAATGATATAATGTGGATCAAATTTCTCATCCTTGCATAAGTATGTAGCCATGATTCTTGGCAATGTCTTTGCTAAAAGCTTCACTTTGTCCATGTTAGAAGCCACTGCAATATCTTGGATAAAGTCATACTTATAATATTCGAGAAGACAGGGAGTGGTATACTCCCTTGTTTGGCTCAAAAAGAATTTCCTCGAAACACCTAAAAGGTTGGTTACCCGAGAAAACATCCTCGAATTCCTGATGATTCTTTCAGCAATGCTGGGTAGATATGGCGATAGCAATTTGTACGGAGTTAAAGACTTTGTGGCAGCCACATATAGAAGGCAATTATAGGCAATGTTTACATGCTGTTCATTCGGTTCACTGAAAGTATCGAGCATTTTGATGAATAACACCCAGAGCCATTCACCTTCACAAACAATAGCAACTTCACTGAATGCTATGAGCGTAGACTCTGCCAAATGCACCTTTTCCAGGAACTTGATTGCAGCAATGTGAGAAAAGACCTTTTTAAAAAGAACCTCGGTTCTCTCGTCTTGTTGCAGAATCAAAAAGAGCGGTAACACTCGAGCCGCTGCTAATCTCACGTCTCTATTTGCATTTTCCAAACACCGGAGCGTAAAATTCAAACAAGGATCACTGTCAGCATCAGCTACATCAGGCCGGAAGGCGACGAGAGTATTAAATACTGTTTGAAGAAAGTTCGAAGCCATTAACGGATTTTCCAACAACTTTGGGTTTTTAATAAGGAAATATTGGCAAATGATGTTCTCATAGACAATGTTGGCATTGTGATCTTCCGAAGTATATTTTCTGTGGGGATTAATGTCAGCGTATATATTTTTTTTTGAAGAAAGCCTGCCCTCATCAAAAAAGCACATCCCCAACGCATGTATAAGAGTGAAGATAGATTGGTCATTCGCAGGTTCCGCATCGATGTACCTAATAACATATTCTAACCAAATATAAAGAGGAGGCCTCTGAGATGCATTGACAAGGTTTGGGTGAAATCGTAGAAGAAAGTGTTGGAATGACTCGTTCGCAATGAAATCAAAGGTTAAGTCCCATTTCTCTTCGAGTATCTCACAGCGAAGTGAATTAAGCTCTTTGTCCTTGAAAGGAACAGATGCAAGCCCATAATTTACAGGAAACAGGGATATTCCTGAGAGAATTGATTTCTGGTAAATGAGTATATGCAAAGTCTTTTGAACGGCAGGCATTAGATCAGAAATCGTCGAGAAAGACTCCAAATCGAAATGACTAAAAAAGTTACAAAGAATAGATCTTTCTTTGCAAAAAAGGAATATTTTCATGAGACATGCACAGCATGAGTCAGTATATTTTCGAAACGAGGACTGCAGTTCAAAGTGGGAATGAATCCACTTCAAGACAAGTGCTAACATACTCCACCTTGTGTCATATTCGAGCATTGCACTAGAGCACATATTAAGTAGGAAGACTGACTTAAGGTTGTCAATGTGAACTTTTGTGGCTTCATCAGATATATCATCCGGTAGAGAGACCCCAAGCAAGTAATGTATTTTTTTGGCAATGTTCTCAAAGAAAAGTATGCGTCCACAACTGTTCAAGAGCAACTTATGTTTAATTTCATAGTCATGTAGAACCGTGAATAAATGAGTCGCTGTAGCAAGATGGGTCAAATCTCTGAATTTGAGAGAGCGATCTATATTCAATGAAAGCTCGTTCATCAACATGGTCCTGAGAACCCATCTGTGATTGTTGCGGTTTAAGTGCCCACATATGGCATTGATCACAGAGAAAAGTAGCCTCTTCACAATGTTAGTTGCAGGTAGACACTGAGGAAACTTTGGTAGCCAATCCAAGGCAAAGCGGACTATCCATTGGAAAAAATGGTCGTGAAAAGGATAGGTCGTTTGAGGAGATACAACCGATGCAATATCTTGGTTAGAAACCGTTGCATTGATCAAATGGTTTTTCTTAACGAGGACCAATTCTATAGAGTCTACCAATCTTTCTAGTAGACTGATGTTTTCCGTGGAAATGTGGCCATTCTCAGCTGAGGAAAGCTTCGAGTTCGTGAAGCCAAATAAATAAAGGATTAATTTTTTAAAATCGCTATTTTCATCTATAGGAGCATTTCTTCCGACATCGTCGAGGAACCTGTTTAATTCTTCAGTTGTTGTTCTCTCGTACGGGTTGTTCATACTCTCTCAACTGCGAGTGCGTCAATCAAGACAGGAATGAAGACTAACACTAAAGCATGCCACATTCATAATGTACAACTTACATTTATTGAGCTACATAGAATTCATCCATATTCTTTAAATGTTATTATTCGTCATTATGTCGTCATTGTTAATTTACACCTTAAGACTCGTAGTTAATGGGTCTTTTAAATAACAAAATGTGCGGTTCTGGTGCATGAGTTTCATAATGAACCCATCCCAAAGATTGTGTGATGCCGAGGCCCCTCCACTCCTCTTCTAAAAGAATCCTGAGTGTTCCAGTTTCGGCATTAAAATAATCTTGTGGAATCACTTTCAACATGTCTTTGGGGAGCATGACATGTCTGTACTCATGAGTAGTGTCACTATATCTAGGGCTATAGTGAATCATATCCAGAAATTCGAGTACCTTAGCTCTCTCTGCATCTGTCAAGTATCTTGGCCTGCTCATTGTGCAATAGGAGTAATCTCTTCTCTTTTTCCTTTCGAAAAGCTGGACTTGCAATCGCGTCTCGAATGAAAAAGAGCCAAGAGCCTGTTCATCGCGCTCCGAGTCATGTGACCATACAACTCAAACACCTTTTTCGGGTTTATGTGTTATCTCAAGGCGAGACGATCTCATGGCCATAGGTAGAGTTGCGCTCACTCACAATGAATTATTTCTGAAAAATGTCTCCTTCTTTGTACCTTCTGCGGAGTTGGCTCTAAGCATTAACAAAGCTCAAACCTCTTCTCATGTTCTTCTTGAAGACATTTGCCAGCATCGATTTTTTCAAGACAAAACGTGTGTTGTTGACTGCAGAGACAAGGTCAATTCAATTGCAGATCTTCTTCTAGAAATAAAGAACATTGCAACCTCATTTGTAGTGGTTGTACCCGTAGCTCCAGATTGGTCATACTGGCAGCTATTGCAACGCTTCAACCAGGAGGTATCCTACATACTTGATCCAGAGCAAGAGTGCTCAGAAACATGGACAAGAAGATTTTTGACTCTTGATTATTGTGCGGTGGTAGCCAATGCCAACGCCAAATGTTTTTTGAGTAAAGACCCACAACCCCCGCTTCTTGCATTCGATGAAGTTCAATTGGCTTTAGCCAGGGATATGCAAGTGCCTGCAAGTCAGGATTTCTATGATACAGTTATAGACCCTTTACAGCCTTTGCGCGATAGCCTTGATTTATGCATTTATGAAGTCTTTGAGGCTGATCGTGTTAAGTACCATCGATATGACGAAGCAATCGAATTAGCCATATCGGATCTCTCTTCGACAGCAATATTTATCTTAATTATTGGGCCAGGCCGCGGTCCCCTCATAGACAGCGTGGTAAAGCACGCACCTAAAGGCGCAAATATATACGCCGTGGAAAAGAATGATCATTGTATTCCTCTTTTAAAAGAGAAGAATAGAAAACACTGGGATGGTGTTGTGCATATACTTCACGAAGACATTCGATTTACTAGTCTCCGAAACCAGAAGTTTGACTTGGTCGTATCAGAATTGATTGGGTCTTTTGGTTGCAATGAAGCATGCCCCGAGATTTTGACCAGTCTCAAATACTCTCCGAGATTAATGATCCCGCAGACAGTCACAAATTTCATTAGACCAATACATATCAATGGTCCACCGTGCACACAACGTCATTATTTGATGAAGAGCACCCGCTCATACCCATTGGCAGAAATGAAACAGGTATTTCAATGGCAATTCCCTCTTCCGCAAGACGAGTCCTTGAGTAAAAGCGTAACACTTGATTTCACGTTCAATTTCAAAGAGGAGAGTGTTAATGCACTCGAAGGTTTCTTTGAAGCTGTCTTATACGGGCCGATCAAGATTAGCATTCTTCCAAATCTGTGGGACCATGAACAGTGCCCTTCATGGTATCCCATGGTATTTCCTTTAAAGAATCATAGAAGCTCCGTGTCAGTGACAATTAGCAGGACATCAACAAAAGACTCGCTATGGTATGAATGGAATGACGGTGATCAGCACAACAAAGATGGCTGTCAATATAGGATAAGTCTTTGATAAAATCAATGCTTCTTGCTTCTTTCTTCCTTGTTCTTCATCTTACTCTTGTGTCTTGGGGGTTTCAGGACACTAGAATTCTTGACACGCTCTTTCTTGATTGAAAGTAAAGGGTCATCTGTTAGTATAGCATTTGGCTTCTGAGACTGGGACGATTTGACTGTAATTCGATCAAACCGACTTGACTTCAGCTGCTTTGTGGCTGATTGTCCTCTACGAATCTGTTCCATAACATTCAGGTTCAGAAGAAAGTCTTCGTCTTTTTCATTATCTTTGTCTTTCTCTTTATCATTATCTTTGTCTTTCTCTTTATCATTATCAGCGGACCGAGGTTGGATTTCGTACATCCATCCCATTTTATTGAGCTGAAGTTTCTGTTCAGTGGGAAGTTCTTTGGCATTATCTCCGTGTTGGAGTCTTATAAGTTGCTCCTTCTCTCTTTCTTGTGCGATTTCTTTAGACCTTTGTTTAATAGCTTGAAGTTCTTTCAAAGCTTCTTGTTCCTTTTCCCATACTTTTTTTTGGTTTTTAACCAACGCTGGATTCCATGATTTTTTTAAGTTAAGATCCCCCGGCATGTTTCTAGGTTAAGATTAACGGCGCGATGCATCGAAGACACGATAAGATAGTCGTGCGTGAAAAGGCGATGATCCGTAAACACCAAGTGACCTGTCACACTTGGGAGAGACTTGAAAAACGTAGCCTCTCAGCTCTACATTTTCACTACTGAATAAAGAAATATCCAAAGATGTTTATGTAATACACAAACCAGACACAGAGGCCATTAGAAACCGTGAATCTTGATGTTCTTTTTAGGCAACTGCAACTGGGTAATCAAAAACTCAGAGACCTTAACTCTTTGATCGCCTTGCAACTGAATAACTTCACCTAATTCACTGTCCTTGACAATGTTACCGTTACAGGCGAAGTCCTTCTTCAAAACCTTCAAAATTTTCTTCAAATCGTATTCGCTGGGCACACCCTGGACCGTAGTCAAGGTCTTACGGCCGTTACGCTGCTGAATACGGATGTGAATGTAATTTGTTGCTTGTGCTTCGGAGTCACCAGTGTCGGCGAAGGGATCTGATGTTAGTGTTAAGTCCTGTACTTTTGAAAAGTCATTTAAACATACCAAATGAGTTTAAGTTTTGGATAGTAGACATAAACGGGTTTAAACGGTTGAAAATAAAGTTGTTTTGTTACGGATTACGTTGGGGATGATCGAGAACCTTTTTTTACCTGATGGTAGCTCATGTGTCGGATGTCGCGAGACAATGTCGTGCAAGCAAGTCGCCACATGAGTCCTATACACATTATGAACTCCGCACCACCTGCACCGTTTCCGTCCAACTGCTTTAGGAAAGTCTATGTCGTGAAATATTGGGGGGTATTAGTCGGACCGTTACTGAAGAACCCCAAGACCATATTTAATTAAATTTTGACTCTTTCAAATTTTTCTCATTAAATTACTGCAAATAAGATAGGCTTGGTATTCATGTCTGATACAAAAGCTTCAATTCACATGAATCAAGCTCTTGACTTTTGCTAGCTTTAACTAATTATGTAAAGAAGAATTCATTGATGGGTATTTATACTGTTATGCCAATTATCTTTTGCTCTTCTTTCCCTGAAAATTAAAAATCAATCTGGTCTGTTCGAGAACAACTAAAACTTCAACATGTAGAATGGGCCCATTCGCAGTTAAATCAACCACATGGGAAAAGTTGGGCTGTTAAAAGTGCGAACAGGAACTGGAATTTAGTAGCACAGAAGCTCTCTTCTCAAAAATACTCTCGTTGGCGTTCAACGTTTTCATTTGAAATCTGTTTTCCTTTATTAGCCAATTCTGAATGCTCCCCCCTTCTGTAACACTTACTCTTATGTAGAAGTCCATTGTTAATTTTTTTATTTTTTTTTTCTACGGAATTACTTAAGCTTGCTTTTGACCACCAAATGCCCCTCTCGGTGGACGCTAGTATACAGTACCATAAATTCAAAGAGCATAAGACATTCATACCGGCAAATCACTATTGTCGAGATTCAAAACCTTATCATAAGCATTGGAGGACGAGTCGATAACTGAAATTCAAAAAATTGACCGTTCCCGAATCTATTTCTACCTTCATTGAAACTTGATCTTGAGATGTCGGCAAAGCAAAAGACCCAGAAAGGTAGCAGGCAGGTTGATGAAAAGCCCACGACACAACCTGTTGCTAAACCAGAAACTGATAAGAAAAAACAAGCATTTATCACAAGGACTATATGGACCTTTGTCATGATCATTGGCTTTTTCATAATCATTATGTCGGGTCATCTTCCATTAATAGGTTTGGTCATTATGTGTCAAATTCTTACCTTCAAAGAGATCATCGCCTTAACATCTGAACCTGCAAGAGACAAGAATATTCCGTGGAATAAGTCTTTGAATTGGTACTTTTTAATTTGTACAGTTTACTATTTGGATGGTGAATCGTTCTTTGATTTCCTTCAAGAGGAGCTCTTTTCGTCTCCTTGGCTACTTTTCATTTACAAAAACCACAAGTTTATGGCTTACTCTTTATATATTGCTGGATTTGTCTTTTTTGTGTTCACTTTGAAGAAGGGATTTTATAAGTTCCAATTTGCTCAATTGTGCTTCACTCACATGACTCTTTTGATCGTCGTTTTTCAGTCACACTTGATTATTGAAAACACATTGAATGGTATTATCTGGCTTTTGATTCCTGCTTCTTTAGTGATCGTTAATGATATTTTTGCATATCTTTGTGGAATTACATTTGGAAGAACTCAGTTGATTGAGATTTCTCCCAAGAAAACAGTTGAGGGATTCCTTGGAGCTTGGATCTGCACTGGGTTTGCCGCTGTATTTTTGTCATTCTTGGCATCCAAATCGGACTTCTTGATCTGTCCAGCAACAAACTTATCTACTACAATTTACAATTACCCTCATTGCGAGCCCAACCCAGTCTTCATTCCCCAGCTCTATCAGTTACCTGATAACATCGCAGAACTTGTCGGTTTCAGTACAATAACTTTCAAGCCTGTTTATTTCCATTCAGCAATAATTGCTACCTTTGCCTCTCTCATTGCGCCATTTGGTGGATTTTTCGCTTCAGGGTTAAAGAGGGCTTTTGGAATAAAGGACTTTGGTGACACCATCCCAGGGCATGGTGGAATTACGGATAGATTCGATTGTCAATTTTTAATGGGCTCTTTCTCCTATTTGTACTTCCAGACCTTCATTGCTTCAAGCAATGTAAGCTTGCCCAAAATCTTACAGCTCGCTGTTTTCAATTTATCTGTGGATCAGATTGAGCACTTAGTGAAGTCTTTGTTGAAGTATTTAAATAGTCTGGGACAACTTGACGACAACAAACTAAACTCCATTTTTCTGTTGATGGAGCGCAACCCATAGGTTTGAGAACACTTTTGAAATTGCCAAGCAAGCAATGGCTTTTTGATCTATTTAATCGAGTTAACTCATTATACTCAGGCCATAAATAAATAGCTTATTTAAAATGTTCATTTAAAGATGGAGCCTACAGGCTGGGAGATGCTGGCTTCGAGAGTTGTGCAACTTTGGTCACGTGCGATTTAATAGTTGGTCGAGAAAGCACTACGCAGACCCAGAAAGAAATTGAAACGAACTAAAAATAATAAGAAATGAAAAGCTATCACGTGTAGTGTTAAGAAGAAAAAGAATGACTAAATAATAAGCCACTGATATTAGCGCTGTAAGTTCGTTAAGAGCAACACCAGTCTTGTTCTAAGAGAGCTGGCTGTAAAGAAAGTTCGCGCACAGAAGGTGCTGGATCACAACAACCGAAAAAAAAAAAAAAAAAAAAAAAAAAAAAAAAAAAGTCAGTGTGAGTTTGGTGAGGTGCGCTGGTCATATCCTGCATAGCTGCTGGAGCACACTTCTCAATTGGGACAATGATCCAGAATTACATTTTCGCAGCCATATGTAACGTGCTGGTTTTGCTGGTTGATCCGGATCATCATAGAACTGCCAGTAATGCAGAAGCTGAACTACTTCCCGATCGGTGATAACCAGATCCGTTCGAGAAAGAAAAAAAATCAAGATATAAAGACCATGGAAACCCACGTTTGCCATCAATCCCAACTTTCTAACTTATACGCTCTTTATCATCCTTGTTAGCAATCACTCTTTTATCTAACTCAGAAACAAGTTCTCAATGATATTCGCTCTTTCTTTCTTTCTTTACATTTCCCTTATAGTGGCTCTCCCACTTCCGAGAGTCATCACTCGTTGGCACACAGCACCAACGGTGACCTCCACACACCTTTACACAACTGGCACCACCACCAAGTGGCTTCCACCTGTTCAAATTTTTATTTCCAACGATGTCACTTATACTTTTACTATGTCTGGCGAGCAATGGGCTACAACTCCTGTCACTACAACGTCATATGCTGCTGGCCAGCAGACGCAAACCCCGTCCCAGCCCACAGACGATCAACCAGCTGCCACTTCTGATGCTCAACCAGATACTTCATTTTCCCACACAGCTGTAGAAACTCCAGCTCCAAGTTCTACTGAGCCAACTTCGCCATTTTCAACTCAAGCCCCATCTTCTTCTATTATCCCAGAGCAGTCTTCGGAAACATCCCCTAGCCAACAGACTACAAGCGAACAAGCACCTAACGGTCCCTCTACTGAAACCGCACCAGTTCCAACAAGCAGCTCCATTGAAACTTCTGAAACATCAACTCAGTTTACTACAAGCTCTACTCCATTGACCTCAAGCACCACTTCTCTGACAACTTCCGAGGAGCAAACTTCCTCTTCCACTGAGTCAACACCGTCAAGCACTAGTACAGATATGTCCACTGGTGACTTCGACGGCTATTCATTCTCCAAGTCTTCTCTTAAAATCAATGCTCCAAGCACCATTGTCTACTCTCCTTACGCTAACGATGGAACTTGCAAGGACAAAGACACTATCAGCAAAGATCTCAAGTTCATCAAAGCATTTGGAATCAATAAGATTAGAGTCTATGGAGTTGACTGTCACACTTTAGATGGTATTCTTCCAGCCGCCGCTTCTGAAGGCCTCAAAGTCAACCAAGGATTCTACATCACTAACGGTGCTAACTCTATCGACCAAGATGTCAGCAACATTATTAACTACGGTCAAAAAAACGGGTGGGATGTGTTTGAATTTTTCACTGTTGGAAATGAAGCCATTAATGATGGAAAGCTTGATGTTTCGCTGCTCATTTCCAAAATTTCTCTGGTGAAATCACAATTGAAGAGTGCTGGCTACAATGGTCCAATCACCACTTCCGAGCCACCAGTTCTGTTCCTTAATCACCCTGAATTGTGCACTGACTCAGAAATCGACTTTGTTGGTATCAACCCTCACGCTTACTTCAACGCTAACTTGTACGCTCATCAAGCTGGAGATTACGTGACCAAGCAGCAGCAGCAAGTTGCAAAGGCCTGCTCCAAAAAAGCTGTCATCACGGAAACAGGCTATCCTTCCAAAGGCAAGGACAACGGCAATAACTCTCCTTCTTTGATCAATCAGTTTTTGGCTATCAAGTCCATTTTGGATTCTACCAATGGTGAGTGCACCATCCTCAGCACTTTCAACGATCTTTGGAAGCAACCCGGCCCTTACGGGATCGAACAATCTTTCGGTGTGATTGGTATGTTTTAAACCTTTCCGATTAATTCTTTCTTTCTTTCTCTCGTCATTATTTGCACAATGTGCACCTTCGATAAATTTTAGCCGTCTTGGCCTTTGCATCTTCCGCTAGCATGGCTGTACTCGGATACAGTCTTTTCAGTTTTTATAAATACAATCATCTCTGAAGTACTGATTCTGTAATAAGTAGAATTAAAAAAAAAAAAAAAAAAAAAAAAAAAAAAAAAAAAAAAAAAAAAAAAAAAAAAAAAAAAAAAAAAAAAAAAAAAAAAAAAAAAAAAAAAAGAAAAACTTGGCAGAAATATGCTGAACTAGCACAATAATCCACATTTGGGTATCAAAAGTCAATTATTTTTTCGGGGAAAAACTCGTCAATCAAGTCTATGTAGTAATCTTTAAGATCTTGGACTGGATATTGATCGTCAGCCTTTGAATAAAGATCATACTTATTGAAAGCTCTCACAGCTTCTAGCATCTCTTTGTCATGGTCATTCATCAAGTAGCTGTATGCGTTTTCCTGATGCCATGGATAAAACAGATGATACCTGATCATGGCAAGAGCCTCAGGAGGTAATTTTGAGTTTCCTTTGGCGATATGATACATATATTCATCATGTCCCCATGAAAGCATGACTTTATCTAACCCACAATGTTTCGAGTAAATGCCATACTTTGTATTATATAAGGGGTTAAAGAAGTCTGGGTTCCGAGCAAAGCTATCAGGGAATATGATCTTTTTCAGAAACTTACAACCAACCGGGAAAGTGTCGCCAACAACATCCCATTGTCCATCGGAGTTGAAGAAGTATAGTAGTTTGCCGAGATCATGAATAAGGCCAACAAGTTGCATCCACCTTGGTTTGTTATCTTTTCGTATGGCTTCAGCTGTCTGCAATGCATGGTCAATTTGGGTTAGCTCAGTATCTGGATCACTTTCATCGAGTAGTTTATTGAGCTTTTCGAGCCCCTCCCAGATACTCATTCTGGCTCTCACCTTTGTCTTAAAGTTGATTCTTGCTTGTATATTGTATGCCACAGTCTGCTTTTCATGTTGCTCCTGGTAAAAATCTTTAACTTTCGAACATGCTAGATCATATTGACGGAAAGACTTTGCATCAATATTTTTGAAATAATCGGATTGTTCATGCCATGATAAGTTGTTCTCCTGGGGTGATGGTTCATTATCCTTTTTTAGCTTGTGCTTGAGCCTGTTCACTAGAAGAACATCATCGTCGAGACTTTCGAGGATCTTACCCTCTTTTGCTTTCGTTCTTGTAGGTTCACCGGGCTTGACCTTTTTTTCTTTTGTGATTGACATGATTTGTAGTAGAAGATGGTCTGTCTCTTAGTAAGTGATGATCGCGCACGTGAACACAATGAGCGGAAGACTATGAATATTTATTTAAGACAATTTACATGAATATAATATATGACTTATGCGAAGTTAGTGAGCGGAAGGAAGAGGGTTGTCAACAACAACACCATCACTGACCTTACCTTCTCTGGCCCAACCACCGAGAGACACCTTGTTGTACTCGGACTGGGCAATTCTTTCCTCCATGACCGGTCTGAAGCTTCTAATCAAACCCTGGACTGGCCATGCTGCAGCATCACCCAAAGCACAAATGGTGTGACCTTCGATTTCCTTGGTGATTTCGAAGATTTGATCAATTTCCTTATTAGTTGCTTGCCCTCTAACAAATCTATCCATCATTTGTTGCAACCACTTGGTACCTTCTCTGCATGGTGTACACTGACCACAAGACTCGTGTCTGTAGAAAGCAGAAAATCTCTGGATAGCACGCACAACATCCGTTTGCTTGTTCATGACAATAACAGCTGCAGTTCCCAAACCGGATCCAACATCCCTCAAACTGTCATAGTCCATGAGAACGGTGTCACATGTCGACTTTGGCATAATTGGAACAGAAGCACCACCTGGAACGACACCTAACAAATTGTCCCATCCACCTTTCACACCACCGCAATGTTTTTCCAACAACTCTTGCAATGGGATAGACATCTCTTCTTCAACTGTGCATGGCTCATTCACATGACCTGAAATACAGAAAAGCTTGGTACCTGCATTTCTTTCGCGGCCAAGAGAGTTGAACCAGTCAGCACCTCTTCGCAAGATAGTTGGAGCAACTGCAACAGTTTCAACGTTGGTGACGGTCGATGGTCTACCGAATAATCCCACACCAGCTGGGAAAGGAGGCTTCAATCTTGGCTTTCCTGCCTTACCCTCGATAGACTCGATTAATGCAGTTTCTTCACCACAAATGTACGCACCCATACCTCTGTGGATGTAGACATCAAAGTCGTAACCGGATCCACATGCATTCTTACCAAGGAAGCCCTCTTTATAAGCCTCATTAATAGCACCTTGTAAAATGACTGCTTCATTGTAAAACTCACCTCTGATGTAGATGTAAGCAGCAGTGGCATTCATTCCTCTTCCAGCCAAAAGACAGCCTTCAACCAATTTGTGTGGGTCTTTTCTGATAATCTCACGATCCTTACAGGTACCTGGCTCACCTTCATCGGCATTGACAACCAAATAACGAGGGCCAACGTTTTTCTCCCATCCTGGCGGATTCATGAAAGACCACTTGAGACCGGAAGGAAAACCAGCCCCACCACGGCCTCTGAGGCCAGACTTTTTGATTTCATCGATGATCCACTTGTCACCTTTTTGAACGATCTCTTTCGTCTTGTACCAGTCACCCATTTTCATAGCTGATTTGAGATCGTGACCGTAATTACCATAGACATTTTGGAAAATTCTGTCTTGGTCCTTTAGACCTCCATGAATTCTATTTGGGTTTGCAGCAGCGTCTGCAGCTGTAGCTAATGTCCTAAGAGCATTTATGGAGCTGTTCTTGAAAGGTTGGAAACGCAACATCCTGAGTAATGCAAATGTGTAGAAAGTCAAAGTGAGAGCTTGCCTGAATAAAAATCTTCTGGCTAATCTTATATGTCCACTATATCTTTCGTGTTCAGGTGAATTTTGTCGTCCTTGTTATTGATAGTCCTAGCTCTCGAGATTTTTTTTTTTTTTTGGTCTTTACTTTGTCTTCTTGTTAAGTGCAGCTTTGCTTACAATGCGAACCCGTAATTGGTTTTCAGCACCTGTTATTGGCTGAATTTCCTTTTCACGCGAACTACACCAAAAACCAGAAAAAAAAAAAAAAAAAAAATAGCCCATTCTTTGATTACAGGCAGAAGACCATACAACATTACAAAAAAGAAAATGTTTGAACCTTACTTCACGACTTTATAGATTGGTGGCCTCATTCTGGTGTGAAGCAGAAAATGGCATCAGCATTTTATTCTGATGCTATCCGAGTATCAAAGGACATTTCCCCGTCCTCTATCTCTCTCGTTCTCTCCAACAGCCAGATTTCCTTCGTTACTCACTGGCTTTTGTGATCAGCGGTGGGCACCGATTCTTCTCTTCGCGGTGTACGGATCCGATATGTAGCTTTGGTACCAAAGAGCTTGTTAACTCTAAGGTGTACGGGTCCGTAGCGTGGTTCCAATATTTCCAGTGAAACTTCAAATTATTCAAGAAACATCAGAAATATGCTAAGGTATATTATTCTCTTGATTGCGCTTATTATACTTACGCAAAGATCCCATACTTTTTACGAATTTAACGATGATCGGTTGAATCAGGCTATACAAGCACAGGACAACTCAAAATTTAGACACGTGTTACTGTACTTGACCAAGAGATACGAGTTTCTGAATGTTAAAGACAAGATTGTTGAAAAATTCGGATATAATCCAGCATTAAAGGGGCAGCCAAAACTTGCGTCAAATTCCTACTTTGATATTGTCCCCGGTTTTAAGAACAGAGAGCAAATTGGGCGAGAAAATGCAACCATTGTAATGCTTGTCAGAAACTCTGAATTAAAAGGAGCTCTTCTGTCTATGAGGTCACTTGAAGACCGTTTCAATCAAGATTATAAATATCCATGGGTCTTCCTCAATGACGTCCCTTTTGATCAGGAATTTATTGATCAAACTACCAGCATGGCAAGCGGCCACACTTACTATGAATTGATACCAGAAAAAGATTGGAATATTCCTGATCATATCGATAAGGACAAATTCGAGCGTAATCTTGAAAATTCCCAAAACATTATCTATGGAACTTCAAAATCATACAGAAATATGTGCCATTTTAACTCAGGTTATTTCTATCGTCAGGAGCGTCTCATGAACTACGATTGGTACTTCCGGGTTGAACCGGACGTGGAATATATGTGCGATTTCCAGTACGACCCGTTTGAGGTCTTAAGAAAGAACAACAAAACCTATGGCTTTGTTTTAGCGATTCCAGATTATCAGGACACAATTCCAACCTTGTGGTCAACAGTTGAAGAGTTCATTAAAAAACACCCTGAACATCTTCACCCCAACAATGCGTACGATTTTTTGACTACCAATGAAACAGATGTGTTTTTTGGTTCATCTACAGGATCGACGATCCCTTACAATTTGTGCCATTTCTGGTCGAATTTTGAAATAGGAAACCTAAATTTCTTCCGTGGTGAAGCCTATGGTGCATACTTTGACCACTTGGATAAATCTGGGGGCTTCTACTATGAGAGATGGGGAGATGCGCCTGTGCATACAATTGGGTTGTCACTCTTGTTAGACAAAGATGAGATTCATCACTTCGAAGACATCGGATATTATCACGCTCCTTATCTTGGTTGCCCGACATCGAAGGATGTTCTTCAAGCAAAAAGATGTGTTTGCAAGCCATTAGCACATGACGGAAGTGATTTGAAAGCTGTGGAGACAAGACTTCCAAGTTGCTTGCCTCGTTGGTGGAGATATGGTAGTGGTAAAACTTTCTTGAATGATAACGATTACACTCAGACCCGTTGATCGCGCACCACCTTTTGAACTGCGCACTACTAGTCATCGCGCAGAAAATTCCCCAACTCAATTTCACATCCACAGGTTGATTGTCTGACATCGCTATGGCCGGGAAAAAAGAGACTCATAAACAAAATGCATCTAAACCTCAGAAATCTGAGAAATTCGGATCCAATGAAGATAAAATTGATTTGAAAGATCTCCCGACTGAGGGGGCCCCATTATCCAAGAAAGAAAGAAGAATGTTGAAGAAGTTGATGGCCAAGAAAGCTGCTGAATCCGAAGAGTCCAGCGCTGAACTAGAAAACAATAGTGACGAGGAAGCTAAAAATGAAGATGAAGAGGATGAAGAGGATGAAGAGTATGACTTGGAGAAATTGGCTGCATCCGAAAGTGAGAGCGAAGTTGGTGAAGATGAAGATGAGTCCGATGATGAAAGTGAAGACGAAGATGACGATGAAAGTAATAATGCCGACGGATTGGATGAGGATGAGGAAGCAGAAGACGTTCCTTTGTCTGATGTGGAATTTGACGACGACGCGGATGTGGTACCTCACAGTAAGCTCACAGTGAACAACATTGGAGCCTTGAAAGAATCTCTTGCCAGAATCAGATTACCATGGGAAAAGCATTCGTTTGTTGAACACCAGTCAGTAATCAGTGCGGAGAAGAGTGCCATTGGTATCAAGGACATCTATGATGACACTGAGAGAGAACTTGCATTTTATAGACAAGGCTTGGATGCTGTTAGACAAGGGAGAATAACTCTCTTGAAGTTGAAAGTGCCATTTTCTAGACCTACTGATTACTTTGCCGAAATGGTCAAATCAGATGAGCATATGGACAAGTTGAAGACCAAGTTACTCAAGGAAGCCGCCGACAAGAAAGCATCCGAAGACGCTAAGAAACAGAGACAACTTAAGAAGTTTGGTAAGCAAGTTCAGCATGAGACATTACAGGAGAGAGCTAAGCAGAAGAGAGATACCTTAGAGAAAATTAAGTCGTTGAAGAAGAAGAGAGGAGCCAACGAAATTGCAAACGATGATGAATTCCAAATTGCTCTAGAGGAAGCCACAGCAGAAGACAGACCATCCAAGAGAGCCAAACCGAATGGAAAGAGAAAAGCGAAGGACTCTAAATTCGGCTTTGGCGGCAAAAAGAGGGGGCTTAACAAAAATGATGCTGACTCTTCGGCTGACATTTACAATCAAAGAAAGAAAGGGAAAGCTTCCAGACCAGGTAAGAGCAAGAGAAGCAGAAGACATTAAGAACAAAAAGGGATTTTGCAAAATGTAAACTAGATCTAGTCACACTATTATTTTGTAGCTTAAGTGCTGTATATAGTAAAGAAAATACTCTCCAAAGCGCGTTGTTGAGGTACCTCGTATGAGCTGAAATATTTCATCTTGATAATACCTCTTTAGTCTTCAACAGTAATTGCAATGGACAAGGCAGCAGTGAAACAAAAATTCGTCGATGAGTTCGATGGGCTCGTTGAAGAATTATTGGATATTCTTAAAAACTACAATATGCCAGAGGAGGCAATCGGGTGGTTTAGAAACAATCTTCAATACAACACTCCGGGCGGTAAATTGAACCGTGGTCTTTCTGTCATAGATACATTCTGTATTTTGACCAACAAAAAGATCGAAGACTTGTCTAGTGCAGAATACAGAAAAGTTGCCGTCTTGGGTTGGGCCGTTGAATTATTACAGGCTTATTTCTTAGTGGCAGATGACATGATGGATCAGTCCAAAACTAGAAGGGGTCAGCCGTGCTGGTACTTGAAAGAAGGTGTGGGTAACATTGCCATCAATGACTCCTTCATGTTAGAAGGTGCACTTTATATGTTGTTGAAGAAGTATTTCCGTCAGGACAGCTACTATGTCGAGTTGCTCGATTTGTTCCATGAAGTTACTTTTCAAACTGAATTAGGTCAATTGTTGGACTTGATAACTGCTGATGAGGAGCATGTTGATCTTAGCAAGTTCTCCATGCAAAAGCATTCGTTTATCGTGACCTTCAAAACAGCATACTACTCGTTTTACTTGCCCGTCGCCTTGGCAATGCACATGAGTGGCATCCATTCGGACGAGGACTTGAAACAAGCTAGGGATGTCTTGATACCTTTGGGAGAATACTTCCAAATCCAAGATGATTATTTGGACTGTTTTGGTACCCCTGAGCAAATTGGTAAGGTGGGTACTGACATCCAAGACAACAAGTGCTCTTGGGTTGTGAACCAAGCTTTAAGCAAATGCTCCGCTGAACAACGTAAAATTTTGGACGAGAACTACGGAAGAAAAAACGATCAGTGTGAGGCTGTGGTTAAGAAGTTGTTCGCTGATCTCGGTATCGAGAAGACATACGCAGAGTACGAGGAGAGTATTGTTTCCAAGTTGAGACAACAGATTGACAACATTGATGAATCTAGAGGCCTCAAAAAGGATGTGTTGACTTCTTTCTTGGGCAAGGTGTACAAGCGTTCCAAATAATAGTATCGTATATTTAAGAATCTGAATATATGCTTAGACGTTGACTCTTTCCAACTCTTCTCTACCAGCCTTGGTGTACAAGAACTCGTTGTAGTCTCTTGCACGAGCCCAAATGTTCCAGACAATAACAGCTGGAATAGCAATGTACAAGGCCTGGTTTTTGGTTCTTCTGTAGACATTGAAGATGGCATTGTACAAGTTATCTTTGAAGGGTCTGGTAGCATATGGAGACAAAGTGTACATGTTAATGTACTTTTGCTTGGGGCCACCGATGGCACCCCACCAACCCATGTAAGTCTTTGGACCTGCGCCAGCCATGATGGATTCTTGTAATGTGGATGTGTTGAGAAAATAAGAAGAAAATGAGGTTGGTGTAATTGGCTGTAATATATGCAGGATTTAACAACGATGTGTATGCGATCGAACATAGATGTATTACGACTCTTTGATCAAAGCGTTTAGATACTACCGAAGAAAATCAGCTTCTATTATAGGCTTCTAGCTGGTCTATTTGGATTTATGGTGACGAAATCGGATTTTCCTACTTGCTTTGTTTTGTTGTTTTTTTTTTTTTACTCTGTTTGTATTTTTTTTTTTCTTTGTTTCCCTCAGTGAGTAACGGTGAAAATCTGCATGTTTCCCTCAATTTTGCCAATGTTGCAAAAGCAATGATACAGAAACACAGCATCTTTAAACTACAAAAGCCTCATACGAAATATAGATATAATATAGCAATAATCATTAAAAGAGAGAGAGAGAGAGAGAGAGAGAGAGAGAGAGAGAGAGAGAGAGAGAGAGAGAGAGAGAGAAAGGACAAGCTAAAAGGATTCTTTTCCATTAAAATTGTTTGGCCCAATTTGACGCCAAAATACTTCAGTTATCGAGATCGTGTTTTTATTTTTATTTTTATTTTATTTTATTTAGTTTCTTTTTTATTTTTAAACCGACCTTTCATCTAATCCAGTTGCTGTAGGGATTGCAAATTTAAACGGCTTTTCACATCCGTAAAACATCCTCTGTTCTCTGGAGAGTGGATTGCACCCTCTCCTGAGCCTAAGGTATACTACTATGGTATCAAGACAAAATATTGTTATGCACAATTCGTTTAAATCTACGGGGAAAATTTCCTCGAAAGACTGAAACAGCAGACATCTGCACTAGTTCTTGTTTTAATCCGAAGCATGGTTCCTTTCGTGTACCCTACAGTAACATGCCACTCCTGGATAAGATCTTGTTAGAAGCCTCACATGGGGATGCGTTTGCTCGCTCGCTAACCATGCGTGGGTTGCAAAAGAGATTCTGCAGATAATCAAATAAAAATCCGGATTGCAAGGCCTGGACCGACTTCTGTCACTGGGAAAGGAGGGGCGGAAAATCTTTGAGGTATCATGCGCAATCGGCAGTGCAACGATTAGCCTGTCTAGAGGAGACAAATGAACTTACAAGACAGAAAGAGATTATAGAACAATGCTATGCTTTCAGGGAGAGAAAAAAAAAATAATAATAGTAAAAAAGACATTCATTTTCAGTTCCTGATTTTGAGATGACCACCTCAGATCTAAAATGCGCTACACGAGCCAATCTCATTTGTCCCATCCCTCAACAGAAGTCAACCAAAAGTCAGTAAGGCTTAAAGCGTGTAAATGTGAATGTAACTGGTCATCATGAAATAAGCAGAATGAATATAATCTTTACTTGTGCCTGCGCAATCTTCGTTTTTTATTATGCAGCTTGGCAAAGGTCTGGACCGGCGTGGCGCACTATCCTTCAAATTTCTTTCATTTTGCAGCCTCGCCTCCAAACCGAAGTCTGTATAAAATCCAACTCTTCCCTCATGATATCAAGGTAACAACATCAAGGTGATGCTCTTATAAGCACATCTTCATTCTCATTTATTTATTTATTCCGCGTCTTCGGACCGATCGTGTGCTTCCAACCATCGAACACTGTCTGTGTTCCCACATTTCGCTGAACTTATCAAATCCAAGGATGGTTTTAGAATCACTCACGGGAAGATGTGAGACTGCAATTCAACATGTTGCTCAATGGGCGCTCGATGCAATCATCTTTAGCATTTTGGCACACGATGATGCGACAGAGCTCTCTCAAAATACTGCCGCTGACGTCAACCTCATGGTGACGTTGATTCGTCTGAACAATATTAATTAACCAGATCGGTCGACCGCTGATTGTTGGTGACTTCATACGACGTGACACAGGTGTCACATCCTTACTATTTATTTATTTATTTATTTTGGCTGTTTGAAACCCAGCAACACTGCCATGAAATTAGACCAAGATGTATTTCGTACCATCAATAGAAGCTTAAATCCTTTAATTAACAGTCTTGTATTTGCCGAAGGATTGTTTGAAATTTGGCGCTTCAAATTTATTACTACATTGTGAATACATATTCAAATTGAAACGTGATGTATATTAGGGTAGGTTTAAGCAGCAATACGCTTCTGGGCAGCCAATCTTCCCTTCTGTCTGGAGTTCAATCTAACCTTCTTTGGTTCCTCAGCCTTCTGGACAGGCTCACCTTCCTCAGTGACAATCAACTCAATGTGGGATGGGTGAGACAAGTAAGCGTTGGATCTACCGTGGGCTCTGAAAGTTCTTCTTCTGTTCTTTGGAGCTTGGTTGACCTGGATATGAGAGATTTTCAATTTGGAGACGTCCAAACCCTTAGCCTCAGCGTTGGATTGAGCGTTTCTCAACAAGTCCTTGATGTACTTGACAGACTTCTCTGGCCATCTAGCCTTCTGGACACCCCATTCCTTACCTTGGGTAGTTCTTCCGATACTGGAGTTGTATCTTCTGAATGGGATAGCTCTCTTGTGGTCCAAGACATCGTCCAAGTACTTGTTGGCGGTTTCCAAGTTCCAACCGTTGATGTGGAAAGCGGTCTCCCTGGTGTTCTTGAAAGACACTCTCAAGTAAGCACCACGGGCAGAGGCAGACTTGGCTGGGTTAACTGGAGATGCAGCGTAACGAACCATTATGTGGTGATGGATCTCTAGATGTAAAGGCGAAATGTAAATTGAGATGAAGAATTTTTTTCCACACACCTCGCAGTCTGTCCGGCATGGCGTACAATGCGCGCGAAAGAGGTCTAGGGTATTTGCCCTAATCCTCGTGCACTCGCGGGTGAAGTCCTGCATTTGCCTCTCCAACCTAACAAAATCACTCCCACTATTGTGAGACTTGTACAGACATGACTTAGAACTTATGGGCGAAAATAATTTTTGCAAAAAAAAAAACAAGTGTAGATTCTAGCACAATTTAGGTCATATATACATTACGTGAATGCTTTCTCAGGCTGTAAGTGAAGCAAGTCTTAGTCTCGGGCTACGGCTATGTCTCAAGTCCATTTCTGACTTCATCCTGCACACTAATTAGCCTTTCTCAATCCCGCCTTCTCTTTTATCAGCTCTTTGATGCTCTGAATGGTTTTCGTAAGCGTTATAATCACCATACGGGACGATTATAAATCTTGAATCCGATTGCTAATCACATGGGTAATTCTCTAACTTGAGTGAACATCTCGCTTTCTTCTTTGAATGAAGGAAATTGAACATTGTTTGTCAAAAAGGCATGTGTTGAATTATACGAGGCCTATTGACCTACATTTTAAAACTAGAAATACAAGATCAAGCAAGCCTGATACTTGAGTATCGTGGTTTGGGTGTCATTCTTAACGAATACAGCTGACTTTAGCTGGAAAGCCCCAATGTAGCGCATTCAGGAACACCCTTACATCTTGCTGGTCGCGATTACAACAAACACAGCACATACGGGAGAACCGTGAACATATAGCATACATAAATCGACAATGTCTGACGATGGCGATCTTGGCCTTAATGAAAATGTCCCTGATATTAACAGGAACTTGGATGATAGTATGATGGACGAAGATTCCAACGAATTCTTTGACCTAAATTTGGACGCAAACGACATGGACCATAACAACCCGTCTTTTGCTCTTGATATGGATGATTCAGACACGTCTAATCAAATCCCTCTTTCTAATGATCATATTCATGAAGATTTCTATGCAGAAGATAATCAAGATAATGCTTCCCCTGGGTCTCTGGTTAGCAAGCAGGAAGCACCTGGAACGAATAAAAATCAAATTGAGGAATCAACACTGCCGAGTAATGAGAACGGAAACCAATCCCTGACAAGCAGCCCAGGAAATAACGAGACTCCCGCTCAAGCTTTTGGAAATACAGAGTCTCAGGCGGACAATAATTCTGCCGAAAACGAATCTGAGCAGCATTCTGACAAAAATTTGGAGACTGACAAGAGTCAGGGCGATCAACACGAATCAATCGAGGCCACTGCTCCAGAAAAAAATAAACCATCGGAGGAGAATGAGTCCGAAAATTCATCAAACACCAATGGAATGGACGAAGATGGCGTATCGACTAACAATGCTCATGCAGAGCACGGTTCCGAAAAGAAGCCCGATAACGCTCTTTCTCCAGGTACCTCAACTGATGAGAAAAAACATGAAAATGAATCTGTTGGATTTTCAATGCCATCCATGGATGAACCTAATAATGATAAAGAATCCCCCCAGAAGACTACAGCCACACACGAGGACGACGAAGACATAGATGAAAGCCGAAGAAATGTTCCTAGAATAGCAGACGATGACCCGGAAATTAAATCAGAGCCTACGAAGCCTGCAGCAGAAACCTACCCATCTGATGAAGAGGCTGAAGGTTTGCTAGATTCGAACGAAAATCAAACGCGGCTCGGCCCCGTATTGGATTCTAATGATAAAACTAGAGTTCGACAAACACACGCAATTATCATTCCGTCTTATGCGTCGTGGTTCAACATGAAAAAAATCCATCATATTGAGCGTGACTCATTGCCAGAATTCTTCACTTCTTCTCATCCATCTAAATCACCCAAGATATATGCCAACTATCGCAATTTCATGATAAATGCGTACAGACTCAATCCGAATGAATACCTTACACTTACATCATGCCGGCGTAATTTGGTTGGTGATGTTGGTACTTTAATGCGCGTGCATCGCTTTCTTACAAAATGGGGTTTAATCAATTATCAAGTCAATCCTCTGTTCAAACCAGCATACGCATTGGAAAAGCTTCCAAACGAATCGCTGTTAGGATTGCCATACACTGGTGACTTCCATGTTCAATATGACACTCCTCGTGGCTTATTTCCATTCGATACTTACAAAGTCTCTCCAGAGAATATCAATACTGAAAAGCTCAAAACACTTCTAGATGCCTCTTCCCATAACGGCAATTCAAACATGCAAGCACACGATGCTATACCCGAAGAAGACAACAAACCATCCATTGACGAGCCCGCCACCAAGAAGCCAAAGATAGCTGACGATTGGACGACGGTCGAGCTTGCCAATCTCTTGATAGGCATCAAAGATCACAAGAATGATTGGTATAAAATCGCAAAAAAGGTGGGTAATGGGAAAACTCCGCAAGATTGTATAATCAAATTTTTGGGATTACCAATCGAGGACAGATTTAACCAACTTAGCGAAAAAGACTTGGGAATTATAAAATATGCACCTAACTTTCCAATTAGCTCAACTGAAAATCCTGTTATCGGAAATTTGATCTTTATGACTAATCTCGTGGATTCAGATGTCGTAAAGGCTGCGCTGTCTAGAGCTTCAAAAATCGTGGACGACCAACTTTACGCAAAAGTGAAAGAAGTCTACGGTAAGAAAGCAGACGAAGAACAAAAGAGTCCTTCTGAGGATAAGGGTGACTCGATCGAAGATGATAACATTGATGATGAATTGAAAGGAGCATTTAATGCTGGTCATAAAGATGAGAATTCAATTAAAGAAGCGGCCGCTGGCGTTTTGGGTGCCGTTGGGGCTCGGAGTCATCTCTTTGCAAATTACGAAGAGAGAGAATTACAGCAATTAACGACAAGCATCTTGGACAGGGAGATGACAAAGCTTGATGTCAAGATGAACAAAGTTAATGAGCTCGAAAAGATCTTTCAACGTGAGAAACAAAATCTCGCTCGTTTACAGAATGAGGTTTTTGTTGATAGACTTTCATTGACCAAGTCAACTGTTAGCATTACTAAAAAGTTACAAGAGGCAGTCAGTCTTTTGAAAGCTAGAATCCCTGATACAAAAGCAGGAGCCAATGAAGACACAAGTGATAACGATTTGTCTAACATAAGCAGTCTTGTTGATGAGGTACAGCACTTACTCTATAAACCTAGCAGACAGTCCCTTACTGAGACTAAGGACATATCCGTGGCCGATAATCCGACAGAGGAAAAGGAAACACAAGCTGTTGCTGAAGCTGCTGCTAAACCTGTGTCGGTTGAAGCTCCCCAACTGTTCAAGGTTTGGGCTCCATAATAAGAGTCAAGCTTTTATTAATGACAATTTTCTCCTTTTGTGTTTTATTACTATTTTACCATCATACATGTATTTTTTTAAAGTTTGTAAGAACATGGGCCAAATGTGATCGTCTATAGGAGCGCCCCGCGGGGTCATGAGACGCGCGCTAACGCTAGTGAGAAAAACGAACTTTTAAACAAATCCAGGAGTTAGACACCGTGGTGCATCAAATCAAGTAAGTATTTTGCATTAACAATTTTAAAAAATGACTGACGAAATAGGTTTGGTGGCTCAGGAACTCATCTCGGATCATGAAGACAGTCCCATGGGAAGCCAATTGGATGGGGATAATAACGATGACTTTGACCAGCACAACACCACACAAGCAGAAAATTTCCCAGGACAAGAAAGTGGGTATTATGAAGAACTTCTTAGTGATGATAACCTAGATGAGTTTGAGCATTCTGATCTTTTGGCTGATTATCAGAACCTGAAGGACCCAGATAATCAAGACGAGCAGATAAAAAGCAACAGTCCAGAGTTTCCCGAATATCCAAATCATCCTAGTGAAGCCATCCATTCAAAAAGTTCAGAATACAACCACCAATTTGACTTCACAGATTTGTCGGATAATCCAGAGGGTCCAGATTACCCAAACAGTACGGCACTTCCCGAGCAATCCGAGCAAGAAGATTACCCATTCAATTTCGAACATGCAAAAGAACATTTCTCCAGTAGTTCAACTAATGCTGAATTCCCACGAATCCCACAGATGTCAAGCTCCAATAACACTCACCATGAGATTCCAAAATTTCCCAGTAATACAAAAGCCGAGAACGTAGTCAGTGATAATAATGAAAAACCAAGCGCAGAATTAACAAATGAAGATAATGACGAGGGGTTTGAACATTTTGAAGGCCATGATGGAGAATTCAATCAAACGATCGACCAAGACGCCGAGGTGAAGGGAGAAGGTGAAAGTGAGGATCATTACGATGATAGTGAAGATGCTCTGAATACAGACCAAGAAAGCGATGACTTGGAGATCGTTGGATCACGAGAGGTTTCAGTGGTTGATGTTGATAGCGAAGATGAGATAGATAATCTTGAGGAGGTTTACAACGAGGATCATGATACTCAATCTAACGATATTAATCTCACGATCCCAGTTGTCTTGATCATTAAAGACGATCGATTCCTTCTTTTACCGAACCGTGGAGAAACAAATGAAGAAACTCGTGAACTCAGCCCTCTTTTTACCGAACAAGAAATCTATCAAATTACGCTAAGAAAATTCTTCGACATGATTCACACGAATACCCTGTTAAAGGAAGCATATGATATCAAAGACGAAGCTGAAATTGTCTTGGATATTGGCCAGTATCTTCAAATCTGCGAGGATAACAGAACGATTGATGACCTAAGGCTTTTGGATGTAATTGACAGCGTACACCAACTCTTATCGAACAGCGGGTCGCCCCAGACTTTACAGATCAGTATATCACTGCGACAGAAGTTTGTTACAAGGTATATTCAATTGCTGCAGGCGGCCAAGAGCGGAAAGTCAGTTTCACAATTGGTTTCGGAATATTCATTCGAACTCGCAGATGAAGACAATCAGCCAAAAAAGAGAAAACTTACAGAGTAGTATTAAGGTCTAACCGTTGGCTTTCATTAATATTAACTGGCAAACCCACTTTTCACCAACCTAGAGTAGAGCTCTCCATCGATGTATTTTTGTAAGCTTGGCTCGCCGCTAAGACCCTTACGCCGCCTTGTCTTCATGACAAAGTCACGAGCCATTGAAGAACGTGGAACAGGCTTCAAAGTAGGAAGAGCACATTGGCTGTCTAAAGGATCTCCAGGAACAACGTCCCACTTGGAGAACTCCAACAAGCACATAGCTTGACCTTGTGTTTGCACTCTCATGTCGGTTTCCAATCCTATCGATTCGATGATCGGCACGTATCCTTCAATCTCATAGAGTTGAGTGGCAGGAATTGGATTCTCAGAAAAAGTCCACCCCCTTCTTTTATCCATAATTATTTGAATAGCTTCGATAGCTCTTCTGGTGCAAACAATGTGAGCTCTGTAAGTCGGTTCCATCAAACGAGGAGCAGCAGTGAGGAGGCCCGTGTGGACAGCATTTCGAGTTACAGGAATGAACTGAGCAGTGCTTTTTGTGACTTCATTACCATTGAGAACAGCATCAAGAATCTTGAATTTGGTGTTTCTTATTGCTTCCTCGCAGAGAGGACCCTCAGAAAGTCCGATCTTAAAACCGGAAATTATTGCTTCCTTTGCAGACAAAAGAGAGCTCTTATTAGTCTCATCCTCTAGGGAATCATCAAGAAGAAGTGACGGGCGTTGAAGATCAGCTGGGCCGAAAGACCATAGTGACCTCGCGGCAAGAGCATCCCAGCCAAACTGAGTTCTAAGTAGTTTAGCAGTAACTCTTTCGGGTTGATCAAGATTCACATGTCCCGTTTCGATCGCTTTGCTTAAGCTTTTCTCGTTCAATGGTTCAGCAGTTATAGATATATGCGATTTTTTAGTCATAGACTGCGTTGCTATTTTGATAGCGGAAGACTCTCCACATGTCTCTGAAAAGCGAACCATAGGATCGCTGACTTTTATAGAAAGATATTCGGGGAATCCTTCCCTGAGATCGTGAAGAAAAAAATCCAAAAATAGCTCACCTGGGGCCAAAACCACATGCTCGCCACTTTCTTCAAGCTTGACGACAGCCGATAAGTAAGTTGCGCTGAGGTTCTTGAGTCTGCTCACCATTTCGGGTAGGTCCTTTGGATTTTCTGGCTCCACAGCAATCTTATAGTGAGACTGCTGCCCGATTTTATTATAATGAAAGCTGTCCATCTTGCTCTTAGATCTATTCACATCAACTATCAGGGCCGGTTTAAGGATGTAAGAGTTTTTCCATTCCACAAGGCCAATCCTACCTTCCTGTATCTTTGACACTGGAATTTTGTATTGACCACAAGGAATGTAGAGAGCCTGTATGATAAGATCCTTAGGCTCTTCATTATCTTGGTAAACCTTTACTGAGGATCCGGATTCCAAAGTTCCCAGAGCCACTTTAGTGAGAGAGCATAGTGAGTCATGCTTCTTAAGAATCTCTGCCTGAAGAGTTTCCGATTGTTTATCTTCCGGGGGAGGAACAAATTTACAAACCAGATCCACAAGGCCAGATACGTCGCCAAGAACTGAAGAAAAAACTCGTCTTAGAAGAACTTGAGGATCATTTTTGAAAAAATCTTTATCAAGCGATACACCAAATTCATCATAAAGAATTTTCCTTAAAGGTGCATTGGCACTGTCTGCAGTAATGGTATAGGAAACCAATTTATAAAGTGGCTCTAAAATAAAATGCTCAAAGGTTCGAACACCCTTCTTAGGGTCCCTAGAAAATTTCCCTGTTTGATTATCGAAGAAGATATCGCCCCATAGAAGTTTTTCGAATTTGGAAAATTCCATATGATCTAGTCCGGTACATCTTTCCATGTATAAAGAAGAGAAAGATTGCAAGGAGAACGTAGATTTGAATGTGTAGGAGCTGAAAACGACATTACCTAGAAGGGGACTTAGAAGTTTTTCACAGCTGTAGTTTTGGATAAATTCATTGTGATGAATGCAAGCATTAACTTCATTCAAAATGAATTTTATTTTTGCAAAACAGTCTTCCACAGGTATTCTGGATTCCAAAATAAGACGATCAAATTTATGAAGAACCAAAACCACTGGCAAATTCTTCTTTATTATATTTGTAAGAATCCTTCGATCTCTCTTGGTGAAGCCCTCAACGGCATCCAATACCAAAATTGCACCGTCAGCAGCTCTAAGCAGTAGCTCAGTTTCCTCCTGAAAATCAGGATGCCCAGGGCAGTCAAGTAATGTAGTTATATGCGATCTCCCCTTAAGGTCAGAGAGCAATAAAGTAAGAGCATTGGAAAAAGCGGAGAGACCTCTAGATTGCTCTAATACGTGTGTATCGGAATAACGTAAAGGCTTAGCTTCTTGAAACTCTCTCTTTGTCTCCTTAATATCTGGATGTGTACTCATCACTAACATGTCTATGAGGCTCGACTTTCCACAATGGAAATTGCCCACGACAGCAACGTTTCGTATTCTTTCGGGAACAGTATTGAAGAGGTCAGAAAGATATTGTTTGGAGTAGGTTGTCCTTGGTAAGCTTGCTTCATCAGAATTTTCTGCAACTTTGTATTCTTGATATAGATTTTTCTCAATTGTTGGTTTGATAACAGGTTCATCATTACCTGTATGAGAGGGTTCCACTACGACTGTCTCAACGTCTGTGTTTCTTTCGTCGTGAAGAAGAAGAGCCTTGCTCTCAGCTTGTTGAAGCGGCAAATCTGCGCCACTAGCCTCATCATCTTCACCGGGGTAGCTTCCCTGGGGCTCAGCTTTTATGGAATCATCATTTTCATCAAAGGTATTGGATTCATCGGAGTTTCCAATGTAATTACCAAATTCATCGTATAAGTCATCGGAATCCATCAGGTCAGCAAACTGGTACTTGATTTCTGGGGAAGAAAAAACGCGAGAAGAACCAAGTGCATGCGGCCTCACTACAACCCCAAACTTGAAAGGTGAAGATAGATAAAATTGAAAATGAGTTACCAATATTCAAACAAAGGGACAACAAGAAGAAAAAATGGAAGTAAGGGAAGTAAAGAAGAAAATTTACAGGTGAATAAAAGATACAATTAGGTTCGAGAAAATGGAACTTTGTTTTTTGTTTTTGTAGTACTCACAGCCATACTACATCGTGAATATAATCTTCCAATCAGCATAAACTGTGCAAATTTAAGATAATGTTTGGTATTTCCGTAGCTCAGTCAATAAAGTTTTGAGTTGCATATCAGAGACCTTATTTGTTAAGCTCGGAATTAAAGACTTGGCCTCTTCCGCATCTTCACATTCAAGATTACCCAACTGCCCTAATTCAAAAGGATGCAAAGGCTCAGACGCCTGGGAATTGAAGTCATTCAAAAGTTTTTCCACTGTCTCTGTAGATGAAGAATTTCTGAACCGACTGAATGTTGTCAAATAATTCAATGTCTTGTGCACCACTTCATTGGAGTTTGGGCCTGCTAGTTCGATGTTAGCAATCTCATCCTCTCTTTCGTTCTCTTCATCCTCATCAACTTCCGTCATCTCTTGTTTACTTTTTCTTTCTTTTAAAGCTGCTCTTATTAAAAGCCTTGCTTCAGAGAGATTCAACGCTATAAGCTGCTCCCGTTCTCCGGAGTTTGTTATTTGTGTGAGTTGAAATTCAGGCCCTAGTTTTAACAAGGAAGCATTTTCTTCATCGTCTATATTCTGACTATTTGGCTTTCTTCTTCTAACACCAAGAGTACTTGTGCTGACATTCATTTTCCACAAAAATAACAAGAGCTGTTCAATTTGGGATTTTCAGCATCATTTGTTTTCGACGCGCACACTACTACAGAGAGGAAAATTGGCACGAAAATGATTGATAACATTGTTTAATTTTGCTTTTCTTCCTATTGCTAAAAAATTGTATCACCTCGAGAACCTGTACTTGATAACTTGCTCTCATTGACGTCACTGACAAAAGGATGCTTCAATGCTTCTTGTGGCGTAAGTCTCTCGAGAGGGTTGAGATTCAAGACTTTTTCTAGGAAATCGACTAGTAAAAGTCTGTCTTTCATCTCTTTATCAATCATTGTTTGTGTCATCTTTCGAGATGGCATTTTGTAATTCATGATGATATCTCGTAGTAAACGATGACTAAAATATTCTTTGTTCGGTTGTTCAGCTTTCTTGACTTCTTCCTTTGATTTCGTTTTTCTGAGAAAATCTAAATATTCACCATGGGATTTGAGGCTGTATGTTGGTTTCCCGTGGGGATCTGCTGATGGATATTTGTTAAAGTAGCTGGCCGCATTACGTCCAACTTCAATCATATGCCTAGGAGGATTCCCGAGCATATCCACTATTTTCCAAATCTGATTATACTCTGAAGAGCCAGGAAACATTGGTAATCCCAAAAATAATTCACCCACAATACAACCCAAGGACCACATGTCGATAGACTCGGTGTACGGGAGACCTAATATGACTTCTGGAGATCTATAAAAACGCAGCTGAATGTAGGAGTAAATGGTTTGACGATTAAAGCAAGCACTTCCAAAATCAATAACTTTCACATTAGGTTTATCAGGTTGACATAGGAGGATGTTCTCCGGTTTCATATCGCAGTGAATGATTTGAAAATTCTTTAGCTGTGCACAGGCCTCTAGAAGTTGCTTAGTGAAAGATTTGACAAGCTTGATACTGAGTCCGTTGAACTGATTTTGCTTTATAAGCTCATAAAGATTTGAGGTCAACAACTCAAAAACAAGACATAAATGGTCTTTATGCATGAAAGTATCGAGTAGGCGTATAAAGTTTTGGGATTGACTGTTTTGGTTGAGAAACTCTAAGAGTTTGACCTCGGAAAGCGACTGATTTAGATATGCGGGCTTGGATTTGATTACCTTGACCGCCACCACAGCCTGATTTGCCAAATTTTGACATTTCACCACTTGCCCGAAGGTTCCTGACCCTAATAAATCGAGCACCACGTACTTTCTTCCTTCCTCAGTACCAAGCATATCATTGACATATAGGATATAGTCAGAGTCTTGATTATCAAACCCATTGTTAAATTTGGGCTCCAGTGGCTTTGTAAGGACTCTCTTTGGATTCGTTGTTTTTGAGTATCTGAACTTTTGGGGCTGACACATTGAATAAGACTCTGTTAGATAGACGGATAATGCATTAGCCGGGGAGATATGCATAGAATTCACAGACCTTCTTCTGTATTTCGGCTGCAGATGCACCTTTGGCCTCAAATCAGCTTTCGAATTTACTTTTGTTAATCTTGGAGTCTTTCTAATGATCTTTAATGAAGACGAAGGATGCAATCCGGGAGCAGAGGCACCAGAAAAGTATGCACTTGAATTAGGGCCCATTGAGGCCATATCTGAAAAATACCTTGAACCTATCGGAGTTCTCTGATACGAGTTAGCTCCGGCAGCAACAGATGACCTTCTTGCAGAATTCTGAGCCAAAGACGGAGGCATGACACCACTAAGCATAGGTGTTGCACCATATTGCGGCGCACCGGCTGCGGCAGCGGTATTCAAAGTGGCATTTGCGGCGTGTGGATCAAAAGGATTAGAATATGGATTGTACATGAATCCGTCAACAGCTGCAGACATACGACGGTCATTATGATGATTGTGATGGAGCAGGACTTCCTGATTTGTGTAGTAGTGGTTAAAAGGGTTATCAGCTCGCGTGGGAGGATGTATGTACGGACCCTGAAGCGAAGCGGAAGATTGTTGCGCGAGATTGGGGTCAGTAGACTGTGCATGCTCATAGGTGGTTTGAAGAGGATTCGAAAAAGACGGCTTCTTCGAGCTAAGCAAGTGAAGCTGACTCTGTTGCGGCAGTGTCTGGAGGGACGGAGACTGCTGGGTGAACCACGGGTTTCTGAACCCAGGTGACTGGGATTGCTCTGGAGACTCTGTCCATACACTAGGCGGGTCTCTTGAAGAAGAATAGTTATAAGACATGATGCTGGGATGCAACAGAGTTTGAGTCAACGCTGATTGCAGGGTATCGGTAAGGACTCAAGGACTCAAACTGAGCGTTGGGGTTATACAGTGGTTATCCCCAAATAAATGAACAGGGTTGCTGTATTTTTATCCTTTAAAAAATCTTTCCTACCTTTTGTGAAAGAAAATTTTAAATGTGGCAGGGGATGGTGGGGATATAGCCGATTTGTGTGTGACGATCAAACGCTCAAGTTAAAGTGGGGCGTGTGCTCGGACGAGATTGGGGTTCGATACAGTGAGGTGCTTTTTCCCAGATATGGCTGGCCGCGGCAGAAACTCAACTAGTGCGCATGCAGGGCACAGAAACGTAAGTTGTACCCCTGCTTTCCTGTGTTGTCAGGACGGCAAGCCGTGTGACCAATAACTCAACGGATTTCTTACTAGAGTAGTTATATAACACTAACTTCCTCTTTTGCAGAAATGCTGTCGAGCTTGTTTCGGCTTGTTCCTGTCAAAGAACCACCTAATATTCAGCCTCATGCCGCTCTTAAGAGCCGTTTCCGACTATCAATTTCATCAAAACAAGTTGCAATTACAATCCAAGATGTTTACAATACAGCAGTAGTTTTTCTATCATTATTGGACAAACGTCGTATATATACAAGTGTGTCTGCCAGGATCCAGTCATTAAATTGGGCGTAACGAGGTTAGTCACCTCTTGTATTTAATTTTGCAAAAAGGAAACTCCCTTGGCAAAAATAAATACTCAAATGAAGAATTCAAAAGGTGGGCTTGACCGCAAGTGGTAATGCTATCGTCAGTGGCCAGCGGCAATAAAAGGCCGCTTTATGCAACATCAGACATTCGATCAGTAAAGATATCCGCTTAACTTTTCCGAATCATGGTTAAAGCCGTAGAAATCTTCAAGATGCTCATGCCTTCAAGGGTTCTTCAGGATATATTGGCGCCACAGTTGGCTGTGCAAATGCTCTTTGCAACATCATACCAGCACCCTCGATAATACCCAAGAAACAGGCGCAAGTGATGGCAGAATTTCTGGTGTGCTTCCAGCCACCTCTGATGGCTAGGGAGCCACCAACAAAGAAACCAGCGATGATAGCATTCCATGCATCTTCCTTCTTTCTAAGACCTTTCACAGCACAGTCGAAAGTGGAGAACAAACCACCCCAAACACCAAAGTTACCACCAACAACAGGTGCTCTGGCCTTGATGGCGGAGAAGGAACCGTATCCTCTTTCACCGTATGGAGAGTTTCTGAAACCCTTGATACCGTGCCAAACGCAACCACCGACGGCACCCATAGCAAAAGCACCACCAAAGTCACTTATGATAACCATGGGGCATGGATCTCTGGTATGATCAGCTGACATTTTGTTTTGTTATGTTTTGTTATGTTTTGTTAGATGTGTGGCCTATCAGTGTTTTTTTCTTTTGTCAAATATATTTTTTGGCCACTGTAAATTTTTCATCGCCATCCTGTATACAATAGCATTCGCTCTCTTAATACTATGTATGCTATTTGCGTGAAGTCAATCTATAAACTTATGGCATCAGGAGAATAATGAGATGAGCATGAAAATTTAATCTCAAGAAGCTCCTGAAGGCGCTTGGTTTTGGTCAAAGAGTATTTCGTTCTCTCCGTCCTTCCCATTCTTGGTGGTCTGCACTTCTTTACTTCGACCTTCAGTAGAGTCCTCCGGATCGACCGAGGGAACTGCTTGCCACTCTTGATCCTCCTTTGTCTTTTTTGTTCGGAGCGAGCTAAGTTCTAATGATTCTGTGTCGATAATAGGGCCCGTGAAAACATTCCTGCCCCAGGTTCTGAACCCAATCGCTGCCAAAAGTGCTAGAAATAGTAGGACAACTGCAGCGTAGTTCATCGTGTACCAATTAAGATTTCGAATGACCGGAGGCAAACATAAAACGACGAATGAGAGGCAAACCCAAAATACCGATATGCCGTTGATCACCCAACCTAGTTTTCGTAGTCTAAAAGGAGCCCCTTTTATCTTTTGTCGTTTGTTGAGCATCGAGCAAAATATTGGGATTCCATTTGCAAGTGCAAGGGATACGACTGAAGCACCCATGAATGCGTTGAAAGCAGATGCTGATATCAAAGCTAACAATGAAAAAAGGCCACAGACAACCATGGATAAGATTAAAGCGTTCCTGGGTACTGTGGTGTCTTCGACGGATTCAACCTCGAGCCAGTACTCTTTGAAAGGAAGACCGCCATCACGAGCAAATGCATATGTTGACCTTGAAGCAGTAGTCAAGGACCCGATTGCTTGGAAAAGCACTGTTCCCACAAGAAGTAAGGTTAGTAGAAATGAAACAATGTAAGATTCTGTAGCCGATTTGAAGATCAAATCTATTGGCATGATCTCTTGCGATGTATCAAGCAACACAGTTAACTCCGGCATTATTACAAGTATCGGAATAATGAACATGAGGCCCTGTATGACAGACATACAGATAGCACTGATGGCACCTTTCGGCATGTTCTTCTCTGGATTGCGGACCTCATCAGTCATGGAAAACAACATTCCATACCCCGTGAGTGTGAACGAGGAGCTCTGCAAGCCAACCATAAAGGCAACTGGACCAGGCCAACCAGATCGGGAGTTGTCAAATGTAGCTAATGTGTGGGATGCAGAATTGGTTCTTTTGGAAAAGACAATAAGAAAAATGTCCACTAGTATTACTGTTCCAATGGACCAAATAATGCAAAGTTTGTTGATATGGACCAAATAGTTTGAGAACTTGAAGTTAATAAATCCCACTAGCGTGAGAAACAGAAAGTACACTGCTAGCACGAGTATGATATCCTCTTTGTAATACACATCTTTCAAACCGAAAATTGATAAGATGAATTGGGAACCGGAAAAAAGAATGCTCACAGCATAGGTCCAGTTTCCTATAAGAAGGAACCAACCAGTAAACCAGGAACTTATCAGAGAATACTTCTTGTTACTCAATAGAGCACTGAAGTGATAAACACCACCAGATGTTGGATATCTAGAGATGATCTCGCTCAAGCTTAGCACTACGCAGATACTAAAAAAGCCAACTAGTATCCAACCGTAGAGCATAGTGACATTGCCGCCATCAACAAGCAGGATCCATATTGTAGAGGAAAGACCGAATGGAACACCCATGAGAGTGAAACCAAGACCAATGATAGAGGTAACTGTTAGCTTCCTTTCAAGATGATGTGAATAATTAAAATGTTCAACATGGTCTTCTTCGTTGTCTCCATCATTCTCTACCAACTCAACTAGTGAGGTAGGGGCTAAGTCGCGGAGCATGGTGATCCCAGTTGAGACGTAAGACCCCTGGGGAGCCTGCAAAATCTGTGGGGAACGTGGGGACTCCAGTGGAACTCGTAGATCCATCAAAGAATTATTCACTCAGCTGGATAAAATGCCCCTGGACTTGAACGTTTGAAAAATACTGATTGCCAATTTGTAAAGGTGGTTGAAGGTAGGAAATATGGATGCGACTTTGCGGAGACTGCAGCATGAATCTGCCAAGCAGATGACAAGAAAAAAGAGCGCCAAACAGATAAATCCACACTATCGGCATATAGCTTTCAGGCAAGAGGTGAAAAAACAGCTTAAGCTGTTATACAATCGAGGTATTATCATCCATTATGCATGCTTCATTCACTTTCCTAATAAAAACATATTTCTCGGACGTATTTTTTCAGGTTTTTTATAATACTACTTTGTTTTATCTGCTCTATGCACCAGCATGCTCTTGAGATTTAGTACAGATTTATTTGACGCTCCATCGCGCCTTCCTTCATTGGTGCCCGTCATTCTGTCCGAGCACGGAAATTTTCATCACAATTATATGAACACATTTGACATGCGGAATAATATGTGCCCGTCTTCCGTCGACTAAAGACATTGCAAATCTGTATCCAGTAATATTCGAGCTCCTTCTTATCAAAGGGCGCAAATCACGATTGAATTACTAATGGGTCTTTAATATCATGTCCGAACTCGAAAGTAGTCACAGTATGCTAGTTGTTCTTTGATTACTGTTGATGGTTTGTGCTCAGTTGCCAAATTGGCATTGCTGTACTGTCACTGGTTTTCAAATGAATGCTGTTGAAATTCTCAACCTTTCCCACAAGGCCCCCAACAGGTAAGAACTTCTTATCCAGTAGGAAAACGACAACGTCATTTATATTGTCCAAAATCTCCAGAACTTTCCAATCCGCGTATCCCACCAAGATAGTCATTGTATTTCCGCTTGCTGGTGGAATAAACGAGGCGTTAGATAAAATGGACTTCACTTGAGAACGAACATACTTGGGGTCCACGCTAACATCGGTCTTACCGTGAGTCCTCTTCCCCACGATCGGTTTACTCATTTGAATCACAAATGGTACTTTTTTATTCCCACGATAGAACTTTGCTCCAAGGACATCAGGCAACTTTTTATTTATACGGACATCTGCTAAGACAAGATCATTCTCCTTGAAAACACGCATGAGCTTTTTCAGACTTCCTCGTAACAGTTTTGCCTTATTGTAGGAGATAATTTCATTGAACACATCTTCAGTCGGCAGCCCCTTCTTTGTTAGCTCTTCACGATAGTAAAGAACGGGCTCCTTTGTGATGAGAAATAAGGCTTTTTCGCCTATGCGATGTAGTTTGTGCGTGAGGGGGATGATTCGAGGTGTGTGTGAATACTCGTTTTCTTTCACCAACGGCTGTTTGCAATTTAAGACAACATATATTTCTTGATGACTATTTTCCTGCTCCGTTTTGACATATGAGATCAAAGCTTTAATTGACTTTTTACTTTGCTCTCGAGCCTCATTTCCGAGCACGAACATCTTATAACGGTTTGAGATGATCTGCTCATCTCAAGAACTGCTCTTCAAAACAAGTAAGATCACGTGAACAAAAACTCAACTTCTTCCATACATTACCCCACAGTTTTCAGAAGATAAGCATAATTTGATTTATTTTCAAACAGAACACTCTCCACGGTGCACTCGAGTCAACATTTTTAACTATTTCAGAAGAATTGTTTTTCTTAGAAGTATTAGATCTAAATTGGAAACTAAAATATCTTAAATGCTTATCAATTGGTCGAAGGTGCTAGTACCGATTCTCTTTCAAGGAGCGAGATACCAATCAGAAATTTCAAACAACCTAGAAAATGCATATGACAAGGAGCCTAATGCAGATTCTCGAATTCAAAACATACAATCAAATTTGCCCAGAATTGACCCGCTAGCGACCAAGGCTATAGTTTTATGGCATGGTTTAGGTGACAATTACAACTCACTGTCAATGAATCAAATAGAATATCTCATAGAGAAAACTATGCCAGGTACTTTCATTCATTCTATTTGGCTTGACGAGAATCCATCTACAGATGAAAGAAGGTCCTTCATTGGAGATGCCAATGAACAAGTGAGTTCAGTGTGCGATCAATTAAGCAACATTCCTGAACTTAAAGATGGTTTTGGGGCAATTGGGTTTTCTCAAGGGGGTCTTTTCATGAGAGCCTTAATTGAGCGTTGCTCCAAAATATCTGTGCTGACATTGATCACTTTTGGATCCCCACACATGGGTGTTCTGGAACTCCCATTGTGTGAAAGAGACAACGATTGGATTTGCAAGAGGAGAAATGAGGCTTTGAAAAGACAGGTATGGAACCCATCTGTCAGAAAAACTGTCGTACCAGCTCAGTATTTCAGAGACCCTAATCACTATGAAAACTATTTAAAATACTCAAACTTTTTGGCAGATGTTAATCTTGAAAGGTCGGGACTGTTTCAAAAGGATGCAAAAGATAGATTTTCAAAACTACGCCGGCTCGCCTTGGTATGCTTCTCGCAAGATAAGACCCTTGTGCCGAAGGAAAGTGCTTTTTTTCAGGACATTAATCCTCATACTGGTTCAATAAATGGGTTTGAAAACACAAGACTCTTTCAAGAAAACCTTATAGGTCTACAACTGCTTCACAGTGAAGGTAAAATCGAATTTTTTATAGTCGACGATACCCATATGGCTTTTAGTGATATCTTTTTCGTTGATCTTTTAAAGAGATTCTTTCGGGCTGCGAACGAAGTGTAAAAACCCCACGCGCTTCCAGAATCTTGTTGACAACCCATAACAACACGTTACATAAATATCGGGAGATGCTGGATAGAATTGCAAGACTAGCGGAAATACGGCGCCAACGTCAGCTTGGATCAAAAGATGAACCCATAAAAGGGACAGGCAGTATAGAAGAAAATATAGATAATCATCAAACCCCATTATCCTCGAACAGTAAGGAGGTAGATGATCTTAAAAGAGATAACTCGCCACCAGTAGAGGCTGGGAAAAACGAGGGAGGAGAACACGTAAGTATTAACCAAGACCTTAAACGAGATATTGCTTCCTATACGAGTGCAGCTGAACGTGCCACGGAAAGGGCGATTCTTAATATCCTGCGAGGGTTGGAGTAAGTGAGCAGGTTGCAAAACTTTTAACAGAAGATTCATTGGGCAAGATTTCAAAATTCAAATAGCTACACTTTGTTTTAACCTGATGCAATCCTAAACTCCCGTACACTCAAGTCGTGCACTGAAGGCTGGCATGAGAGCGAAAGTAATTTAAATTTAAGAGGTCTCTCTAAAAACAGAACCACTTCATTATATAAATACATCGCAGAATATAAATCCATTGAGAACTCTCAAACTTTGCTTTACATTTAATCTTAATTGTGGACTATCTGATCGTGATGTAGACGTCTGTATTCGCGACCTTCCTATAGCCGCGACGTGTGCTCCAATAAGATCGCAAGATTCAGGAAAATCCCGAACCGTGCGAAGTGCTCAATTCTCAGGTTGTTAGACAGGAAAATTCTCTTTTTACTCCAACACTGCCAGTTCCCTTAACAATGGTTTTGATCAACAGAATCGTCTCAAAGGCTGCTCGTCCAACTTTGTTGGCTGCTCGTCCAGCTGTATTTGGTGCTGCCAACTCTCCGTATGTTAAACTACATTCTCAACCCCAAATGTGACACTGTTTATTCCCGACGAAAGGAGGTTAAGATGGCCCTCCTCTGTCTTTCAATCAATTGCAATCCCAACTGAGATGGCATAATCCGGAGCCTCCTTTCACTTTTATGATAGTGTTCAATTAAGTACATCTGCTTATAGTAATGGGGATTTTACATGTTTCATCACGATCATTTTACTAACAATAGAATCGGCATTCGTTGTATGTCTACTCCAGTTGAGCCAAAGGAGAAGGCTAACTCCATCATTGAAGCCTTGCCAGGCAACAGTCTTATCTCCAAGACCGGTATCTTGGCCACTTCTGCTGCCGCTGCCGTATACGGTATCTCCAACGAGTTGATTGTCTTGCATGACGAAACCATTTTGGTCGTCACCTTCAGTGCTTTTGTTGGTTTGTGCGCAAAGTTTGTTGCCCCATTGTACAGTGAATGGGCTAACTGTGAGCTTAACAAGGTTAGATCTATCTTGAACGAGTCTAGAAACACCCACGTTTCTGCTGTCAAGGACAGAATCGAATCTGTCTCCCAATTGAAAGATGTTGTCTCTACTACCAAGCAATTGTTTGAGATCTCCAAGCAAACCGCTAAGTTGGAGGCCGAGTCTTTCGAATTGAAGCAAAAGATTGCTGTTGCTCATGAGGCCAAGGCTACCTTGGACTCTTGGGTTAGATTCGAGCAACAACAAAGACAGTTGGAGCAGGAGCAATTGATCAAGTCTGTCTTGGAGAAGGTCAACAAGGAAGTTGCCAACCCTAAGTTCCAAGACAGAGTGTTGACTGAATCTATTGCCGAGGTTGAGAAGGTCTTCTCTAAGGCTTAAGCTCATACTTTTTGATAAAGTCAATTTTACAGTCACGAAGAAGGTACTGAAAACGGTGAAAATTCAGAAGAGATTGATGTAAGACACGAATGCCCGAAAAATTACAAATATACAATAAAGATATATTCATTGATGAATGTTCAGTAGAGAAATTGCTTTGATGGCTTCCAAGTATGTAAGGAATTATCGTCAGCAACACTCACCAACAACCAGTCATCATGTAGTGACCAGTCGAAATCATTTACACCAAGCATGTGGCCCTCATGACTAAAAATCAACTTCTGCTTAGACAAGTCGTGGATCTTTACCAGCCTATCAGAGGAGCTCGAACCGATGACACCAGCAATATGGGGATGCCATTTGACCTGCGTGATTGCATCACTATGGTTGTTTAAATCCAAGAGCGAAGGTTGATGCTGACTTAAGGTTCTCAAATCCCATATTTTTAGCTCGCCTGAGCTTGACCCTGTTGCTAAACAGAAGTCATTATTTGGGTTAACAGAAACACTGTTGAGGGGATTTCCACCTGATACACACGTGAAAGGCCGGCTTTGGCTAGTTCTTACGTCGAAAAGTGATAAGTGTCCCTTCTCATCAGCCGAAATGAACAAAGAATCATGATTAGGTATCCATTCGATGTCATTAACACTGTCACCGACTTCATAGTATCTATCAGCTCTGACGTTTATATCATTTTTCAGAACAAAACCTGATTTGACATCAAACAAGTTGATTATCCCATCAGCCGAAGCAGAGACAAGAACACCCTCTTTCTGGCGATTCCAGTCCAACGCGAATATGTCAGAAGAAGTGGGCTTTTCTTCATTGAATAGACGTAGTTGAGGATCATCAATTTCTTGATCACTGCCAAGTGTTTTAATATTTGAATGTCTTGTTCTATTAAATATTGCGAGGTTACCAAAGTTATTCGCAGATGCAATCACGTCAGGATTTTGCGGCATATATCGAAGCTTGTTAACATCACCATAATGATTTATTGACTGTAGTTGTTTCAATTTAAGCTGTGGAATTCTTTGCATTTCAAACTCCTTCTTATCAGAGTTATAGGATATTTGGTCGACATTCAAGTCTTGATTGAGGTCTTTGTAGTACGGGAGCTGCCATATGGATATGTTATCTGTGCCTTGACCTAGAGTAAAAGTTCCGGTGAGTATTCTTTGATAAAGAAGCTGTGAGGAGTATTGCGTGGTATCCGTATCTAGGGATTTTTCTAAGTCTGGAAAGAATTGCACAGTCAAGGAAGGCCATAAGAGACTATGAGTGGAAACATAGTCATATTGATGAGGAGAATTCTTTTTCCAAATTCTGTATCTCTTTTGAGTTTCCTGATCTATATTACTCGATTCCTCAGTGACTTCAGGAAGAGCTTCGACTTGGGACGCCATTGGTTTGCTGCCGCTATTATGATTCTGGAGGTGAGACCTTGATTTTACTGACGCGGTCGCGTTTCCAAAAACAACTCTTGGAGCGCTTCTAGATAGATTGAGCATCCGCAAAAAAGGCACACAAGAATTACCTAAGAGGGAAAGTAGATTCATTTTGAATAGAAATTACTCTTACAATTAGTTAATTGTTGTTCTGTTTCATTTTGAATTTGAGACGCACTTTTGTTTAATTCCGGAATAAGAATTCCAAAATATTATATCCTTCATCTACATTTGGACGTGCTACCAACGTCCCTTTTTGTTTTTTGAATGCTTGTTTGCTTAGTCTTCGTGTATCCCCTGTATGCTAGCGGTAGAATCAGCTCGCCGAGACTGAGCAGATAATCCTTCCACAACCGAAACAAAGTCTTCATTGAATTGAGAAGCAGTGGTTTTGAAGTAATTGGAAATCTCTTCCAATACATTCACAACATAATCCTCAGTAGCTGGCTGTTCCTTTGTGTTATTGAGATCTTCATCCAAGTGTGATCCTTTCTTCTGCTCTCCACTGAGATTACTCAACACATGATTTAGCTTGATGAGCTCATAATAGTTGTCATAGATGATTGCTTTGCGCCCCAGATCATGATGATTGAGTTTACCTGCTGAATTATTCCGAACGTTTAAGAGCTCGATACCGCTTGATGTTTTAAGGAACTTCTTTAATTCTGCTGGATCTTTTAGGACGGGCATGCTTTCAGGAGCATTGCCATCGCTGGGAGCTACGACCAGCGTAACATCTTTCCCATCGTTATCATTCAGCTCAGCTTCATGCTCGCTTTTCGTGTTATCAGCTTTTCCTTGCTGTAATTTATAGAATTCTTGAAGGGCTCTCCGCCGTGACAGGACTTTCCTTGTCGGCTCTGAGTTAGTAACAGGGCCCAGAGTTCCTTCTGAATCAGGAAACCGACTAGAAGTTGCGGAAAGGGGGGAATTCTTCGGAGTCCTCCTATTCGGTTTTTTATAAGCTAGCACAGGGGAGTCCGACATCTTGGGTCTTTATGTTTCTGACCCCGCGAGTACTGGCGAACTTTAGAAGAGAACTGTCACGTGATATACTTATCATCCGTAGCCATGCGAAGAGATGTCTAGGAGATAAGATGGACGAAATCAGACTAAACGATTCTCAATTAGGAACAAAGGAATAGTATGTGGTTTAAATATATTGAGAAAATTTGATACTAACTACAGCTGGGACAAGTTTTACCTGAAAGAAATTGAAAATTTTGAGAGAAATGAACAAGACACCGGAGAAAACTGGTTTGACGATTGTGGAGCCGAGGAGAAGGTGATAGAGTTCCTCTTTGGGCTTATTGAAGATCGTACTATAAGTCCACAGTCTCTGCTATTGGATCTTGGTACAGGGAATGGTCATTTTTTATTTGAAGTATACAATGCCACAAAGGAAGAAGAACTTGAAACCTCCATGCTGTATACAGGCATTGACTACAGCCCCGAGTCCATTCAATTTGCCAAGCAGATCGCTACTAGAAAATTTTCGGAGCAGAAGTTCGAGTTTTATGAAGTTGATTTCATAAAAGAAGATTGCGCCTATTTAGCAGCCAACAAGGAGAAATTCGATATCATTTTTGACAAAGGCACACTTGATGCCATTGCTCTCAACAACAACCCAATTGATGGTTTTGGAGGAAAAATTGGCACTGAAATATATCCATTGCAAGTATCTCAGTTGATGCATTCTGGATCATTGCTCATCATAACTTCCTGCAACTTCACTGAGGAAGAGCTCATCAAAATCATCACAAGCAATGGTAGTAACTCCTTGATCGTTTGGGATAAAATCAAGTACCCGACATTTCAATTTGGAGGACAAAAAGGCTCTACAATTTGCTCTATTGCGTTTATCAAGAAATGAATCTATTTAGCAATCTCCTTCTTTAACTCATCAACTCTGTCCGTCAACTCGTTTCTAACCTCCTCATTTGCAAATTTTATAAGATACTGAGCAACCTTTCCTTCCTGAGCAACATTAACTCTGAGGAATTTTCCAGGAGACATGCTGGCTTCTAGACCTTTGATCAATTCTGTTTCTGGGGTTATCTTGTAATTAAGAACAACACGCAAAAGTCCTTGAGATCTCATCACAATGCGTACTTTCTTTGGATCCAGCTTTGACTGATTCAAATGTAGCGGACCCAATCCCCGTTCTTTCCAGCCCAGCTTGATATTGGCAAGGTCCAACTCGAATATTTTGCACGTAGCAGTAAACACAGACTCCTCGTCTTCCTCCCCGGTCTTCACTTCCTTAGCTTCCAAGTCAACCTGCTTATATTGCTGGGAAGATTTGGGTTTGTTCTCCTCTTTGGCTTCTGGTGTAGAGCTTTTCTCCGGATCATCGAGAAATGAAGGTTTCTCTAGAGCTTTCTGAAAAGCATTGCCAAATTTAGAATTCGAGCCGAATGTTCCAAAGCTGCCACTTCCAAAAGCAGCAGGTTTTTGCTTTGTTTCAGGTTCTGTTGATGGTGTTTTGTCAAATATAGAGGGCTGTTTGCTCAACTTTTCAAAAGCATTGCCGAATTTGCTGGCTGCCCCAAAGATTGGCTTATTTTGCTCTCTTATCTCATCCTCTGGGGTTTTCGTTCCCTCCGTTTCCTCCTTGGAATGCTCAGGGTCTTTACTTTCTTTTTCATCAGAAGTTTCCTGTTCATGTGTCTTGGAGGACTCTTCAGAAGCTGGACTTTTGGGTTTAGCATCTGTGTCGGTTAGTTTTTGTTTCTTCTGATCATTTTCATCGGTGCTTTCAAGCTTTCTCTTGTTTAGTTCATTGTCCTCTGTCATCTTGAAAACGTTGTTCAAATGATAGGCGCATGTGTATTCTTCAAAGATGAAGCTGGTGCGAACCAAGTGCACAACCTAAATTCTACACTATAACACTAGCCACTCGATCACTTTTATCCAGAGCTGGGCTTAGATCTTAGAGAGAGAAAGAAGTTTGGAGCAAGTTTTTCCTTGTTATAATCAGTTTACACTGTTTCATACCACTGATACAAACAGATTCTATAAAATTAAGTAAAATTGAGAGGATGTCGTCTCGGTCTGAAGTATGTTGCAACAATTGATTTGGCAGATTTATAAATCTCAAGTGCTAGAGCTAAAACTAACCTTAGGAATTCGAGCAGCTCCAAAAATTCAGGGCTACTTTGGAAATGGTCCACCAGATCTCCCAGAAAATTCATGAAGACATATCCACCGCGACCCAAAACAACAAAGCGATTTCCCTTTATGCGAACAATACAAAGAAGGCTTTAAAAAAAGTGTAGGGCTGTATCCAGTGAACAAGTACTGTCTACATATATTGAAAACGGATCAGTTTCCCGTTTGAAGCTTGCCACCAGACCGCTTGACTACAACTGTGTTGTGTTGAGTGCGTGCGTGATACCTACATACACACCCCTTCGGTTCTTTGATTTATCTTTCTGAAGAGTTGCCAATTTCGATCTCTCTGCACTTCTCCAAGAGAGCAAATGTCAGTCTACGATGATGCCCGTGTATGGGCAAATGTTGATTCTATGCTAAAGGATGACCTCATGTTGAAGATCGTGTCTTCACTTGAGTGTCTGGTGTGCTCGGAGGTCATGCACGTTCCATTTCTACTACCCTGTGGCCACACTTTTTGTTATGGATGTCTCAATGCATGGTTTGAGAACAAAATCAACTGTCCAACCTGTAGGTGTGAACTACCACAGCCTCCGACGTTGAATATTCAACTAAAAGAGATCAGCAATAATATAACAGAGACGATTGTCGATTCTCTTGAGGATAATGTGCACAAGAAAACTCTTGAAGAAGCCAAGCGGGCTGTTATGGATGAGTATGAGCTAGCGAAGCCAAATCTCTTTGGTGATGCTTTCAAGACGACTCTTACTATCATAGACAACTCCGATGGAGTACCAAGATGCAGCAACTGTCATTGGGAAGCTCATGGATCACAATGTCTTCAGTGTGGAGCGCGCTTTCGTACAGCTCGCAATGACCTGTACTATGATTCAGATGATGGTGATGCCTATAACGAAGACGATGAGGAAGATTTGATGGCAGATCACGGTAGCATAGAGGGTATAGCAGATGAGTATGACTCAGAAGATAGCTTTGTTGACTCAAGAGGTTTGGAGGATATCAACAGAGACTCGATTCTGGATTCTGATGACGGGCTTCTTTCGTCAGGCGGTGAGCGAGAGTCTGTATCTAGCAATAGAGACGGCCATGACTTTGGTGACAGAGGTACACAAGCCTCCTGGGATGGCTTCGATGGATCGGATCATCTGGTTCGTGACTACTCTGCTCTTGAAGAAATGGAAGATACTGTTGACAGGCTTCACCAAAGAGACGTGAATGACTACTATGATGGTCGTTCCATCGATGGACTCGAACCGTCACATATAACTGTGGATTCAGACATAGAGGAAGATGCTGCAACAGGCCCCAGTTCACACCGAAGACGAAATCAAGTTGTACTCGACCTGGATCTGGATCTGGATCTGTACTGAAATCAGTATTACAATCATTACCTGCATATATTGCCTCAAAAGAATGTGGAGTGAGTGCGCGCTGGAAATTATCAGGTGTGCATGGCCCAAGAAATGGCGCCATGTTCATTGGTTAGAGGTACGAAAAAGTGAGAGGTAGGATCTCAAACTTAGAACATCAACTAACTGACCTATTCATTTAATTTAGTCTTATTTCGCCAGAATGGATCCACAAAGAATTATAAGATTGCAAAAGCATTACCAAAACTCCCACCAGAAGCTTTGGTTGGTTGGTCCCCGTGCTAAGTTGGCTGTCTACCCATTCTACGCCTTGTTCACCATCTCCACTGCTATTCCTTTATACTACACTGGCAGAGCCATCCTTGGTATCAAGGAGGAGGCATAAAAAGTTTACTTTACTCGCTTAAATAGCTAATCAACGCACTACTGTCATTCGTTGTAGGTGTGAATATTGTGAAGAGGTAAAAGTGTAACTTTTTATACGTTACATACCTTATCATCTTAAATGTACAACACTATTTCAGACATGATCTTTCTATAACTGCAATACTCTGGTTCTAATAAATGAAAAAAACATTGCATCATCTAATCGGAATCCTGCTGTATATACTTTTCATCTCATGCTATCATGGCAATCATACGTCATTAGTCACAACGAGCGTAGAATCAACACTTTATTAGTGGCACAGTGTCTCAGTTGCTTCCTAAAGACTTCAAACCGATTGGCAAAGGTAATTTAGACAGCCAAAGGAAATCATAATACACGATGAGGTAATCAAGAAATAACAATACGAGTGAATGAGACAAATGCAAACGCGAGATCTGAGATTGTAGAAGTATACCTGGAAAGTAGAAAGAAAAAAAAAAAAAAAAAAAAAAAAAAAATTACAATTAATAATTAAAGTAGGGCCAAGTAAGGGCAAAAAATTAGCGATATAATGAGTTCATCACTTTATGAATTATTTAGCTCGCTGTTGTTCGAACTTATTGAATTTTTAAATGTTGGGGGTCCATGGAGAAAAGTTGGGAATTGTTAATGCAAATTTAATCTAACAATTTCTTTGTTATAGAGCAAAAAATATGATAATGAAAATAATAATAATAATAATAATAAAAATAAAAACATATATATATAATAAAAAAGTACCAAGTAAGAACAGTTTTTAGTATTGTAAGCACAATGCTATTTAACGTAATATGCATTGCAAGTCAGAAGAGCGTGAACTATACTGGAATCTAGGCCCGAGTCCGAGCCCTTATCAGTTTCGCAGACATTCACACCATCAACTTCATTCTTCATTCATGAAATCTCTTATAGAATTCCCCCCTGAATGCCTATCAAACGTTCTTTATTTTCTTCCGCAACAGCTGCTTGTTAATTTGGCCCTTACAAATTATTTTTTCTATGAACCATGCTTACGCAAGTTGTACAAACGAATCCAGATTCAGGCTTCCCCAGTCCTCAAGGCAAATTCAAGAACTCTGTATAACACAAGAAGGGACGATTTCATTGATTCGTCTACTACGATAATATGTGGGTTTTCTTCTTTATCTATGCCCAAAGATGCTCATTTAAAAATGGTTGAAGCAAAAATAAGAACATTGACAACTGCCATCCTCATCAACCCTCAATTAGCCTCATTTATTGAGTCAGTGACTATCACTGATGTTTTCGATAAAGACATCGAGCTTGCGTTGCTCCAACTATTTAAAGCATTGGCTCTATCTTCAAATCAGATTTCAAAAATCTATATCTCAGATAAATCACTCAGAACAAAACTTGGTTATCGCTCTTTCAAGTATAAATTTCCATCATTGTCTTCGGTCACCATTGATGATATATCTGAGATTTCCGAGCTTACCTTCTTCAAAAATATCAAAACAGTCATAATTGCAGATCTTGGTAGTCGAACCATCAACACAGCGCATATCCGTGTCCTCAGTCGTCTTGAGCATCTACTAATAAATCAAGATCCAACTCTTTGCACAGAATTTCACTCACTTTTGTCGAATCACTACAAAAAAGAGCCGTTCCAACTCCAAAAATTGAAAACGGTTAATCTCGTTCATACTCATGACGATGCCCTCAAATATCCGTATCTTGTTTTTCCGCAGTTAGTGAATATTCAGCTTTCACTAGGGTGTAATAAGCCTGACACTTGTGGTCAAGAATGCGTGGAGAACTTCCTTGCACCACTTGAGCTACCAAAAGTAAAGAGACTAGCTATTGTGCAAAATAGCAGACCTAGCACTAACAATCATCGCAATACCGAAAAGTGGGATTTGGTTGTGTTCGAATTTGTGAAACTGATCGTGGATCACTCTGATTCTCTCTTCTATCTCTCCATTCGTCACAATGTGCCGCTAGATGGAATAATTGACGATGGTTTCGAGGGCAATTACTTAAGAAAAGTTCAACTATATACCCGATTGCTTCCTAATTTGCTAGCGACAATTCAGAAGCATGTTGTTAACCTAGTCTTGCCTAATTTGGTAGCCAGTTTGTCTTGCTATGAACAACCCATGAATACATTCATGTGGAATGGTTGCAAATGCGATCATTGCGACAAATATCTTACGAAGCTAGACCATTACTTGCTATATCATCGCTACTTTAGTTTCGAAAGGCAAGTTTTCAAAGATATCTTAACCACTCAGTTGATGAGATCAATGAGTGAAGTGCTTTGCGACAGAATGTCTACAGATCAGAACGTCGGTGATTTATTCCATCTCCATGCGCCAATGCGTAATGTCTCTTGGAACTTTCACAACAGTAAATTTTCCATTCCCTATACTTGCTTACCAGTCAAGAACTATGAAATGGCCCAGTTCGAGGACGACAAAGATGAGAAAATCAAGGGACGGGAGCAATTTTTCGACGCAGAGGAAGTAGAGAATGATTGTCAATTCCTTCAAAATCAGGATTTTTATCCAGACTATACTGTGGTCGTCTCTCACTTCTTGAATGACCTCATAAGAAGAATGATCAATCTTAATCGTGGTGATGCAGAGGATGTTAATATAGGTTTAAAGCAGGATGAAAACGATGGTTTCACGGATCTCAGAATCAACAAAATGCTTATTAATGGCATAGATTATAATTTCGACCATGAGATCAATGGAACAATCTTTTTCAGAAATTCCTACGACGAGTTAGAGGAGGACCTTGGCACTTTTAATTAGTGCGCGATCCTCGGTCTTCTTCCTTCATGAACCCAGTGCCCCTTCTCAATGTATGTTCACATCATAACCATATGCATAAAGCTGATGATATTAACAGTAGTTTATAGATCTTAAAAAAAGATTAATAAGTTTACCTTTTACAAACGACTGTGTTCTCGAAAATGAAGTTGCAGTAATCCTATTTGAGAACTCCCTTGCAAAGGACAGGTTCTATAAGCAACTAATTCATTCATCTCGACATCTAATAGTGATCGATTGTGGCAGCGCATATACCAAGTCTTGTGGTTTTGTCGATTCATTAGTAATTGAAGCCAATGGGTTTGTTTCTGTCATGCGTGAATTGAATTGCATCCTTGAAGGTCAAAATTCGGAGGCCAGTGACTGCGTACTCAATACCCTCGTAATTGAAAACATTTCTTCATTTTATTGGGAGCTCCGTGAATCAAAGCAGAGAATTGCCTCATACGGAAGACTTGCGGATACATTGGATTTGTTTAAGCGCAGGTACGCTTGCAACATCATTGTCACAGCCTGGGATTCTGATTTTGAGAAGGGCTACAACTACAAACGTCGAAGGGAAACCCCGAAGGTATTCCAGGATCTATCCTTCATTCCAAAAGAATTTTTTAAATACTCAAACCATATCTACGCCATTGGACAAAAAAACTACAAATTTAATGATCAATGGCAACAAATCACTTAGATTTAATTCGATCTCTAAAGAATATGTATTGATTGAGAAGATTGAATAGTTCTTCTGACTATGAAATGATGATAATCGATTTTTTTTTTTCTTATGGTGTTGTTTACCTTCCTTACATGACAGTCAAGTCACCAAACTTCTCCTTGTAACCTGGAACCTCCCATCTACCGTTCTTAACCATGTAGGAAACCTTCTCATCCAAGTCAGGTCTAGCCTTGGCGACATCCTCAACAGTCAATTGGTCGAATGGTCTTGCACCCTCGATATCCTTCAAAGTAGCCTGCAATTGCTCAATTTCCTCCAAGACGGACTTCTCTGTTAACTTGGCGTTCTCCACAGCCTTCTGCTCGAAAATATCAATAGTTTTCAAGGTCTTAGAAACATCATAGGTAGCTGGCTTGAAAGAAGAGACAGCTTGCTGGACCTCTTCAACAACCTTTTGATTCTTCAAGACAGACTTGTAGTAGTCGAAGTCGACAGTGGTGGGCTCAGAAGACAAGTCAAGGTGTTCCTTCTTTGCCTCATCATTTCTCTTTTTGAAAGCAGTCAAAGAAGCAGAGGTGTTACCGGTCAATCCAAGGGAGGAAATGACCTTTGACCAGTTCAATTTAGTGGCAGCACTCTTGGCGACAGACATGATTTTTGACAAAGTTGGGTTTGTTAGGTGTCTCACAGTAGTTCGTTTTTTGGTTTCTTGCGTGCAAAAACCGGTAATGGGCGCGGCAATCCAATTGGCCAATACTCGCCGCTTCTCCGAGTTCGAGGTCGATTAGTGCAACAAGAACTTTCAAATGTTTAAAACAACATCTAATTTCTACTCATCCTTTTAAAGCTTTTCTCAAGCTCTTGAGCTTGAAGCAGTAGTTGACTCAACTTCTTTTGAGTCTGCAGAAGCAAATCTATTTTGAAGATTCGCAAAAACGGTTTGATTATTACAATACAGTAGATCTAATTCTTTACTGCGCAATATGAGGCATAAAGTCTACAAAATCTCCTTCCAGAAGTTTTTACTACTAGTAACTTTAAACATGTGTTTTGCTTGAATTGTTGACTGGCGTGTGCGTCATTCTCTCCACCTCAACATCACGGGACGCGATTGTGTGATCAAGCTGAGATATCCATTACATAACCCGACATACTTTTGCGGCAACTAGTGGGAATTGACATCTCGTCGTCGTATCGTCAAAAAAGAATAGTATTTTTTTTTTTGATTTCTATAATTATTTTTTTTTTTTTTTTTTTTTTTTTTTTTTTTTTTTTTTTTTTTTTTTTTTTTTTTTTTTTTTTTTTTTTTTTTTTTTTTTTTTTTTTCCTTGTCGAGAGTGTCGAGAGTGATTGTTTTTCTGATCTAAATCCTACCATAGCCATTATCATTGCTTGATAGCGCGTACAAATCGATCTCGAAGTATCAAACCACATCCAACTTTGCCTACAATGGCTCCACAAATGAAAGGACTCACGCAGTTCATAGTGGACTTACGAAATACAAAGGATACAGAAGAAGAGAATAAGAGGATCAACTTGGAACTTAACAATATCAGATCTAAATTCAACAACTCTTCCCTAAATGCATACCAAAAGAAAAAATATGTATGCAAATTGATATATATCTATCTTCTAGGATATACTGAGGAAATTCTTTTTGGTATCAAACAAGCTTTTGAGCTAATATCGAGCTCTGACTACTCCGAAAAGCAATTAGGTTATGTGTCCATTTCAGTACTATATTCACCAAAGGCGGAATCTAGAATCGAATTCCTACACCATTTACTTGATTTGACTTGGCCATTCCTTCTAAGCGATCTCAGATCTGATTCACCAGATGTGAACTGTCTTGCTCTTCAATTTATTGCATCAAATTTCAATCTTTTCCATGCTTCCGAGGATGGATCCGTGGATGCCGATAATGCATCAGGTCAATGGCAAGAAATAATCGAGCTAGTCTATCAACACTGTGTGTCTCCTGTCTCTACTCCAGTCTTGAAAAAGAAGGCTGTGTTGGCCTTGCTTGTCCTTTTTAAGCTTTATCCTCTGGTTTTGCTTGCAAACGATAATTGGATACCCCGCTTACTCTCCCTTGTTGATGATCCTGATCTTTCCGTGGTCCTTTGCACAATTCCATTAATAAACTTTATCATTTCCTTGAAGCCGAGGTATGCCAAGTCCTTAATGCCTTCAGTGGCGAATCGACTCTACGCCTTATTGGTTTTACAGCAATGTCCAGATGAATACTTATACTATAATGTTCCTGCTCCTTGGCTTGTTGTCAAACTTTTTCAAACAGCGGAGCATTTCTTCTTGTTGGGGGAGAACTCAAAGGACCCTTTTATTTCCACTGCAAATTTGGATACACAAACAATATCGAATCTTCGTCAAATAGTCTCCAAATCAATCCAAAATGCTTCAAAGCCAGTAAAGGGCCACCCAAGCCGGAATTCCCAATCTTCAATTTTATTTCAAGCTGTCAACTTGGCAGTCTTCTTGGATGCATCTCCAGAAGCAATTGAGGGTGCTATACATGCCCTTGTCCAGTTGCTTGATTCGCCAGAGACAAATAACCGATACTTGGTACTAGACACTTTGATCAAGCTAGCTGCAAGGTCCAACTTTACTGTGCCTTTCAAAGAGTACTTGGAAAAACTTTATCTTTCTTTGACCGATAGAGATATATCGGTTCGTCGAAAGACTGTGGATTTACTCTACACAGTGTGTGATGAAACAACTTATACTCATATTATTGCGAAGCTCCTAGACTACTTTAATGTTGCCGACTCAGCAGTGAAATCGGATATCTCAGTAAAAGTGGCTGTGTTAGCCGAGAAATTTGCGTCAGACCCAATCTGGTACGTGACAACAATGCTTAAATTACTTTCGATCGGTGGCAAAACCGCAAGGACTGGTTCTGAACAGGGCAACCCTTCGTCGGGTGAAGTGTGGGAGAGAATTGTGCAGATTATCGTGAACAATGAGAACTTGCAAAGAAAGTCCTGCAAATATATCATGAACCTTCTTCGTAATCCACCAAATGGAGTTGTTGCTGAAAACCTTATGAAAGTTGCAGCTTTTGTTCTTGGTGATTATGGCTACTTGGCTGCAGAAGATGACGCATCAAGTCATGTAAGCGTCAACACTCAATTCCAGAGTCTTTACGGGTGTTATTTCAAGGCTGCATTGCTGACTAGACCTATGCTTTTGAGTGCGTTCGTTAAAATTGCAATCAGATTTCCTCAAGAAGATTTTACGCCGGATATTCTTGATTTGTTCGAAGCAGAATCATTATCTCTTGACCTCGAAGTTCAAACAAGAGCTCGCGAGTATCTTAGAATAAGCAGCTTAATCATAAGTGGCAATCCTGCTGATGTTGAGTTTGCCAAAAGAGTCATCAAACCACTACCACCATTTGAGGTGCAAAGGAGCAGCTTGATGAAGCATCTTGGGGCTCTTGGCGCTCTCGAAAGTGGCAGGTCAATGTCAACAGTGAATGTATCAAAAATTCCTCGTCCCCGTGCCCACTCAGCAGCTGGTCCTGCAATCGAAGAAGGAGATACTAGCAATTTGGATCCCTTTGAGGATCAACAAAGTACTTTGGTGCTCTCTCCTAATTGGCAAGCTGGTTTCCATAGAATGTTGCATTACGATGCTGGTATATTTTTTGAAGACCAACTTGTGAAGCTCACCTACAGGACGACAAAAAACAATCATTGCATTAACTATCATTTTACCATTATAAATAATGCAGCTAAAACTGCTGATGCCGATATCACAGCATTCTCCGTTTTGGAAATAAGAAATATGAGCCCTAAGGATACTCCATTATATTCTGCACAATTAGTGCAAGTTCCAGACCTGACTATATCCACGAAAACCAACATGACCGTTGAGGTGCGAGTAACAGATGTGGTTGAAAATGGCCTAAGTCCAATATTACTGATAAGCTACAAATGCAGTGGGTCCTTCAACATGCTTTACCTCAAAGTACCGGTGGTGATGTTGAAGACGCTTACGGGCACACAGCTCGCTCTCGATGATTTCAAAAAGAGATGGCTACAAATTGGGGAGCTTTTAGGCTCTGACGCAGGGGAGTATCGTGATATCATCAAAACCAATCATAAGTATGACGGTGCCAATTTAGTGCGTATGCTTCAAAGATTAGGTTTTGCAATAATTTTCAATGCGATTGACGCGCCTGGTGCCATGTTGGTCATGGGAGCAGGAATCTTGCATACTGTCAAGACAAAATTTGGAGTCCTTATCACCATAAAAAGCTCTGACCCAGAAGGCCGTCAATTCGATCTCACAGTACGTTGTACTGGAGGTGGAGTTCCTAGGATTATCCATGACACCCTTCAAGAGGTCCTCGAATCGCGGCTTTGAACTCCAAATAATGAATAAACGCTCATCGAACCAAATATGGAAAGTTCTCTGAAAAGGCCCTGGCCACAAGGCGTAATAATTTGGATGCGCAAAGTGGGGAGCTGTATTAAACTGAGCATCGGTGGATGGGGTAAGTATGCTAATTGTAATTTACTATGTTAGGGAATGTAGTGTCTTCGATCTATTTCCTATTTAGGAAAGCTATGCAACCCTCGAGGCTATATACAGGTTTGTTAGCTAACCTTTTGCAACCAATTCGCCATTTGCCCATATCAGGAAATTGAGCTCAGAGAGAAATCGACACTTACTTCTCTAGGTAATGCAAATTTGTTCTTTTAAATATTTCATTTTTCTCAAGACATTTTGATAACATCCACATTTTCTTTCTACGTCGAAAACGGACGACGGTGCAACTGGACAACATGGCAGATACCCGCATACTAATTCTTCTTCTTTCATTTATAAGTGTCGTTTTCTCAGCACCAGTTACTTTGTTTGAGACGGCAACTGCTACGACTGCGGCACCTACGGCTGCTACGACAACAGCAACAGCAGCCTCAGTCAACTCCGGTACATCTTCCGGTGGACTTTGGTCTTCGATTCTGAACTGGCTTCTGGGGCTCAGTGATCAACATAAATCTGGCACTTCGGGTTCAAATGCTTCATCTAATAAACAACCAAGTCTGAGCCTGGGACTGGGACTGTTCAGCTGGTCTGATTTTCTCAGCGGACTTTTTGGTGGATCTTCGAATTCAGGTTCAAACTCTGGAGTTACCAGTTCAACGCTGGCATCTGAATACCAAACTCTGGCCCAGCAACCCACTCTGAGCGCTGCTACTACAGCAGACACTACCAGTGGCCTCTTTGGAGGGTGGGGCCAGGGATCTACATCCACTGCTAGCACTTCGAACAATGAAGGTACACAGACCGCAAGCACCTCACAATCCAGTGGTACAGGTGGTATCTATGATGCTATTTACAATTCCGATGAAAAGATAGATAAGGATTTCGCAAAGTCCATTTTAGATGCACATAACAAGTATAGAGCTCAGCACGGGGTTGGCGAGTTAGCTTGGGCAGATGGACCATATAACTATGCAAAGAATAACGCAGACCAATATGATTGCTCTGGCGTTCTCACTCACACTCATGGGAAATATGGAGAAAACTTGGCTGCGGGATTTTCAAGTGGGCCCTCGGCTGTAAAAGCATGGTACGATGAAGGAAATTCCTTCAATTACCAGACAAGTAATGAGTACAACCACTTTACTCAGGTTGTCTGGAAAGGATCTAAAACAGTTGGCTGTGCGTATAAAGACTGTCGTTCTAACAACTGGGGCTTGTACGTCGTATGCGAGTATGACCCCCCAGGAAACATTATTGGTCATGAACAAAGTAATGTCCTCAAACCAGTTAATTAATTAGCTAGAAAAAATAGCATTTGTTTTCTTGAAAATGACATATCTTATTCGTCTTTAATGTATGGTAGTTTTGGATAATAGCCAAGCGTGTTTTTCGCATCGGTGAAATTTTCTAAAGACAAGGTGTGTAAAAAACTTGACCCATTATTAAAGTCACTATTTTGCAATTGCAGTGCTTTTCTGAGTTCAGATTGTAAAGAGGCCGAGCTTGTCACAAGTTTTACTGCCTTCTCCATATCTTTTTCAATAAAAGTCTTGTCCTCAGTTGTGTAAGGAGACTGTTCAAATCTGAAGTTCCATATTCCACTCACCAACGAAGTATCAAGAGGATTATCTGTGCATAATTTCCGAATAGCACTGAATAGACTGTTTCGAATCAATTTCCGAAATCTGCCTCTTTCAAATGCAGTGTTTTTTGGATGGGGAGTTGTTTGAAAATATTGAAGCTTTTGATATGGTCCTTTGTAATTTTTAAACGATTGCCATAGTTGACGATCATTGAGATTGTGTCCCCCAAAGTTATTGAATGTGTATGCAACATTAGACTTTCTCGCTTTGCTTATATGGTGATATGAAGGGAAAAACTTCAACACGAAAAACTTATTTTTCACGACAATCGGCAATTTCTTAGAAAGTGACTTTTGTCTCAAGTATGAGTACACGTCATTGGGCACTCCTTTAATGTCTTGTGGTGTTGAGGGAAGATGTTTTTCAGTTATGTGGCTCCATTGACAAGGTTCGAGTGGGTAATTTTTGAGATGGTTCCAGCTCTTATAGGAATAAGCGCTCTTGAAAGGTTCAGTCTGGGTTCCAGCCAAGACTTCTTTAAGCGGGATTTGGGGTCCTTTGCATAGAGAAGATCGTAGAATTGAGGAGCATGCGTTTGATTGAATCATTGGGTTTGCGCATTATGTGCTCTGCCCGCCTTTTAATCTGACTGAGATACAAAAA